>JAUZNJ010038966.1:0-10897 GCA_034780135.1 Jordanella pulchra | reverse complement strand
ATTTATGTACTACTTTGCTTTGTGGCACAAAATTTCATTAAAATACATTTAAATTTGTGTTTTTAACAAGACAAAGTACAAGCAAACAAACAAACAAACAAAAAAACATATCAATGAGTGTGAATGTTTTTGCAAAGTATTTTATGTGTATTTATATTTCTTGAAAATCCTTTCTGCTGCTTCCTGTTTCCGAGGTTACAACAGGGAGTCATTGCAACTTGCACAGAGACATAGTCAAGTTTTTTACACCGGGTACCCGTCCTGTTGGAACCGAGATTTAAATCCAAGTTGCTTGTCCAGAAGTACAGAATTAGCCTCTGAACCACAGAGGAACTCCTCTCTCATGAATTTTTATTTATTTAGACAAGTAAAATGTACCATATGCATAAACCATAGAGACGCATGGAACCAAGTTACAAATTTAGTGCTAATTTACGCCTGTGTTCCCTGGACCAGCTAATATTAAAACTATATTAAAACTCTAATTTGATATCCTGATCAAATTAGAGTTTGGAGGGAAATTAGTTTGATTAACTTGTTTGTGGATATTTGGATGTTTCTATGTATAGAATATGAATCCCATCAGGTTAGGCTGGACTAATATACAAATTTGATATGTTGTTGGTATCATACTGTAGCTCCTAATAGCTGCTTGACTCCACTGGAGAACAAATAACATCTTCTCTAGAGATTCCTCATGGCTGCGTTTGACCTGTGTTCTCTTGAGATGGAACAGTGAAGCACGACAGCTGTGTACAGAAAACGTATTCAGAGAAAATACCAGTGTCTATTCAAATTACTTGAATTAATAATATATTTCAACCATAATGCACTTTGCTTTTTTGCTGTACCGACATACTCACACATAAAAAACACTTGACAGTGTCATAGCAGCAGATGTAGGAGCCAAGGTGAGCTGGTCACTAACTGGAATGTCAGGAATGCATTGAACCGAGGCGGAAACTCAGAGGGAGAAAAATCAGACCAGGTCAGCATTGGCTGTATCCGGACTGAGGAGGGTCAGATTTATGAGCAGCCATGCCCAGAGGCATCTTTGCAGGAGACTCTGCGGGCCTCTTTCACTCACCCTTAACACCTCTGCCTGACCTCTGACAACAAGGTTTTGGAGAGACGTCTGACAACCTGCCTAACAATTCTTCTAATGCGTCATTGGTTCATTTCCTCTTCTAAAGAAACTTTGTTCTGCAAATATTTAGAAATACTTAACAGTTTTTGATATTAGGTTACCTGGAGTTACCTGGTGTGCTGAGATCACCACTCAAACATATAAACCACAAGGTCAGATGCTTGATCAGTATTGAACACGATCGTTTTGCTTTATTTAACTACAGAAGTAGTTAAAAAAAAAGATTTTATATTTGTTTTGTCAAAACCTAAATTTACAGTTTTTTTTATGGGATTTTATGTGGAAAAAACTCCAAATCAAAATAGAACATAACTGTGAAGAGGGTGAAAAATTATACACTTTAAAGTGTTTTGTTCTAAAACAAAACAAACAAAACTCAGACTGAGAAATTAATGCAGAACCTAGAATCAACACTTTACTGAACCAGCCCCTTTCTGGAGGGTTGGGTTGTTACTCCCAGCTTTGGGCATCTAGACACATCAGTAACGGCCGCATTAATGGCATTTCATTGCTTTAGTGAGACAGTGATTCCGCCTTCACACTTGATCGGTTTTATCACATCTTGGTGAAATTACTAGAATTGTCTCGTTCATTTACGGTTCTCGACATTAAGACTTTGAACTCTGGAAAAACCTGGACTTTTCATGCCCCTAAGAAATATTTCCAGAATCAAACTTGCCTCCAGGAATTTACGTGACTGTGGGCGGCGCGATAAACAACATAGAGATGTGGAGCAATTTGTGATGGTATAATGTATAACTTTCCAACAGCCTTGGCTGGAGCAACTTCTGTATCTGGGCTACTGGATTTGGATATCATGATCTCATCGTTGTGTGACTGAGTCGCCTCTCTGATCTCATGGGTGCATTGGAGGGTATTTTTGACGAGTCAAGCACTCACAGTAGGAGTGGTAGGGCATCTGATACTAGCGCATCAGGGAAAGCGTCTTTGACTCCCCAAGTTGTTTAATGCTTGAAATGTGAACCTGACCACTTTGGAAAGCCACACTATCGCTCTGATGAAAGCAGTTTGTCCTTTACTGAGTTGGTGGTGAAATATTTTTAAAAATCATCCATAATTCAGAATAAGAAAATGGTTCCAGCTTAAGTTTTTTAATATATATCTGCAGGTTAATTAAGTAGAGTAACATTTTGGCTTCAGGAAGGTTTTTAATCCCTAAAACAAGTTTAGAGGTTTTTTTAAAAAAATAAAAGAGTCCTTGTGCCTTTCTAAAAAGAACTTTATTCACCAGCAGGCGCTTCAGACTCCCGTCTCTACTACTTAAAATATCCCTTGGATAGGCAGTGTTCATTGTTCCTGAAAAGTGGAGATAATTTCCAGAGAAGTGAAGGAATACTTTTGTAAACATTTATTTCAGATCCAGTGCTGCACGCATTTTCACAAATGTTCTCATTTTATCTTTTCAAGTGTTTGATTGCTAAGGAAATGTGGAACATTTTCCTAACCATCTTCCTAAGGAATTAAGGGGCTTAAACAATCATGTAAGAATTTCACCTTCTAACAAACCCTGAATGGTTGAAGAGTTAAATCTCTCAAAAAGAAAAAAAAACTGGGGCAGAAATGTGTAAAAACTGTCTCTGTTATGTTTGATACTGTGGACATCAACCTTTTATATTTGGTCTTGCTTAGTTGAAAGATTAAAAAAACGTTTACACACTACTAAAATGATTCAACCAAAGTTCAATATTATTTCACTGTTCTGCATTAATAAATTACACATATATTTTCAACCCCCTAAATATAATTCTTTAATAATAATAATAATTATAATTCTTTAACTTTAATTGAATGACAAAGTTATAGTCTTTAATTAGTCCCAGGAGAAAAAACAAGAACTTTCCAGGCCCATTGTTTGACCTATAGAGGACATATTGTTGAGAACAAAGAAAAACAGTGAAGCATGGCAGTGGCTCAGTAATGCTCTGGGCCTGTCCTGCTTGCTCTGGCAATGAAGATTTGCAATACGGGGAGGGAACTAGCATTTGATTCATCAAATATCATGACATCCTAGCAAAAAGTCATTGAGGGAGCTGAAGCTTGGCCTTTATTTGACATTTAAAAGAGACAACAATCCCACAGATACCTCAGAGTCCTTCAGGGCTTTGTTTTAATTAGTCGTCACTTTGGAAGACTTTTAAGTGGCCATCATAGTCACCTCACTGAACTCTAGCTTTAAATCGTTGCTTCTAAAGATGCTTGTTTTTGAGAGGTTGAGTGAATTTGAGGCTGCAGTGATTTTAAAAGGGAAATTTTCAGCTTAAATTGAGAAAACATTTTTCTTTATCAGTGTTGTTGAACTGTTTAAGTTGGTATTGTCAGCTGGTGCCTTATATCTTTTATAACAAACCTAATTTTAAGCCTTGACAAATCTTTTGTGCTATTTTAGTTCAGAAAGGCCATAAAAAGATGGTTGCCAATCAGACTAAAGGTTATTTAGCTGTTTTTCATGTTTGCTCACACATTATTTTGTATACTATCTGTCAGTCTGTCCCTGTTTAATTTATTCCTGCAGAGTACACGCAATACACGACCAGATAAATGACTCAAAATTGGACAAGAGTTCTTCAGATATTATGAAACCAAGTCTGGGAAGCAGTTGCTATCAGTTGATTCTGTCATAAAAGAGAACAAAATCATGGGAACAACTTCCTTTTTAAATTAAATATGAGTCTCAAAATTACATGTGTGTTAAGCTTAAAGCACAGACCTACAGACCCGAGTCTTATTAAAACACAGACGGATGCAGTGACTTAATAATGATTGACTTTCACAAGAAATATTTTTACAGTAAGACCCCTGTTTCTGATGACTCCAACAGACACTGCTTTACAAGCTGTGGTTAATAAACATCACTAACTCTAAATACCAATTTCCTCAATGAGCAAATATATTTTAGTGTTCTTTTAATAGATCTCTAGTGGAACATAATTTCCCTTTGCTCTCAGTCAAAAAAGGAGGAATAAAACCTCACTTCTAATCGTAGTGGCGTCTGCTTTTTGAAAAGGAGGCTGAGATAGAGGAGATTGTGTTAAAGAGGCGCATGACATTCTTGTTGAATACGGGACTGTCTGAATTTTTCAGGGTAATAGAGTTTAATGTAGTCTCTTTGGTTCAGAGCACAAATTCCCTTTAATGACTTGTCAACACAAAACTGCCTTTCCTGAGCGACCTGTGAGTCGTTTAAATTCACATGATCACCAGGCAGAAATGTCGTTTTGCATTCCGCCCAAAATCTGATCACTTTTATTGGTTGACAAAATACCCGATGTGGTTGGCGTTAGAGGCCTGGTTTCCTCTTCCTAGGGGTGTTAAAAGGTCTGACCAAAGAGACAGTATGTCACAAAAAATGTGATAAGTTTTTACCGCTGTGCGGGACATGAATGTCTCGTGTTAATTTACATTGTGATGTGTTGCCAAGGGAAAAATGAATGTGTTTAGGAGGTGATGCTAAGTTTTATCTGGTTTCATACTTAATTTTTGAGTTTTTTTTTGTATCTGACTTATGATTCACCCACTGGAGTGTGTGTTAATAATAACATATTATTTATTCTTTTTATATGTGTAAATCAGATGTAGGATTTAGTAAAGTAAAAGGGTATATTCTATAAACAAATAAATATAAACCAGTGGTCTCACCAGACCGGCCTGGTCGGTGTCCTGTCTGTTCCGTCTGAGGATCTCATGGTTTCAACCTCCACCTGCTTCGCCAGCGTGACCTGTCTGTCAGCAGCACACAGCAACACACACTGACTGCAGAGAAATGAGCTGAGCGAAGCCTCCAGGGGCCATTTTGAGACTTATTCAAGCCCTCACACAGACAGGACTGTATACTTAGTGATAAACTAACATGATACGCTTACACTTAAAGCCTTTGGTGCTGACACACTTGACAACCATGACACTTTTTTCCTGTATGTATTTGTACTCTTATTTATACACATAAAATACTTTGCAAACACATTCATACTCATTGATATGTTTTTATTTTTTTTGTCTGTTTGTTTTTTGTTTACTTTGTCTTGTTAAAACCACAAATTTAAATGTGTTTTACTGAGATTTTGTGTCACAAAGCAAAGCAGTACACAAATATGAAGAGGAAATAAACAAATTTATATATATATATACATCTAAAAATGTATATTTAGAAATAAACACCAGTAAAAGTCAGTGTTAGTAATGGTAATGTTTTTATTATTTTTTTTATGATATACAATTTGTCTCATCAGTAGTAGTTAGGTGACATTAAAAAACAATATGTGTTTGGGTGGGAAGTGGATTGGCCATGTGGTACGTGTTTGCGCATGTGGCAATATTAGTGATGCGATGCAGATTGTTTCACTAAAGCAGAAAAATAATGTTAGCTGCATGGTCGTGTTTCATAGTGTTAAAACACTGGGGATAGATTAAATATATTTTTAACAATGTTAAGTTTAAATTATTGGCCAAAACAAAAGTATTCTTATCAGATATTGACCTAGATCTTCATATCGTTGCATCAGTTATTTCTATAGATTTGAAATATTTATGTTGCCTTTTCAATACAATTTGTTGGGATTTTATGTTATAAACCAACATCAAAACAAACAAAATGAATGTGTGAGATAATGTTACATGATTAAAAAAAAATTAAGAACCTAAATATATTTAAAAAATAAGCCTTGTATTTGTAATCCAATAAACTATCATTTTACATGATGTGTGTCAAACTCAAGGCCTGTGGGCCAGATCAGATCCGGCCCATTACTACACTTTATCTCCCCATCAAACTGAAAAAGGCATAAATGTCGTTAAAGCAAAGGCATTATGTTCTTTTAAAGTTTGCAGTGGTTTCCATAGTAAATGGAAAATATAAATAAATACTAAATATTGATAAAGCTATAATATGAGATTAATGTGCATTTTGTAAATTAGATTATCAAATAGAAAGTTTATTGATGTGACTTTATTTAGCTATTTTAAAGAAATGGTGAAATATAAAAATGTTTTTGACACTAAGAAACATGGTACTGACTCTTAATGCTCCTGGGATGCTTTTTTCTGTAGCAAAGCTTTAAACAGTTGCTGGTAATATGAAAGGGGTTCAATACAGGGCACTAATGGGAAAAAAAATTACTTAATAATAATGTCAAGTTTCAGCTTCACATGCAGCTAGAATTCAAATGGAATTAGACCATGGATGCCCAAAATCAGTCCTGGTCAGATTTTATATTTTTTTACTGCTTCAGCACAACTGATTTCCAATGATAGCTGAATCACAGGCTTTTGATTAACTAAAGTTGTCAGAATAAGCTGTACTTAAGCAGGGAAACCCCTGAAAACCTGCAGGACAGCAGCATTCGAGGTCTGACTTTGGGCATGCCTGGTTTAGACCTACACATATTAATGTTTAACAATGGTCCTATCAGTCCAAGTGGTAATCTCAGACAAGACTGGACAAAATGTCAGTCAGTGTCCCAAGCTGGTAGAAAAAAGACAAGAGACTGGCAGCTTCAATTGTAGCAATGCTTTCTATTGTAAAATAATGACCCAGATGGAGTCAGGAGTCATAATGATTTCATTTATTTCTACCAAAAAATGTAAAAGCCATGTATACTTTCCTGTTTTGTGTACAGTAATGTGTCGTTATGTGTTGTTCTATCACATAAAACGCCAATAAAATACCCAGACATTTATGTTTAAAATGCAACAGAGAGGAAAGGTTGACTGAGTATAACTGCATTAGGAAGGCCCTGTATACCTTTGTATGGGGAAACACTGTTTCAATTATAGAAACTCAGAAGTGTTCCAGCTTATGTCTCGCTTATTCTACTGCCTCATTTCTATTAATAAACCTTATATGCAGTTTGCTTCTTCATTTGGTCTGTTCAGACAGGCGATATGTGAAGCTAGCTAAGCACTTATTTAGAGAGTGCATTGCATCAGTTTGTTTATTGAGTATTTCTCTGTTTAATCATCACAGTTTTAAAAATGATATTTTTTTATAGGCAAGTAATTTTTTTTTTACTTTTTCAAGAATTTCTTTTTTTTCCTTGGCAGGACGAAATGAGTTGATTGCAAGGTACATCAAACTTCGCACAGGGAAGACACGGACCAGGAAGCAGGTGAGTTCTGTCCAAATGCCCTCTGCAGCAGCCTGCTATTTTTGAACCACCGGAGAAAATCCTGTTGAGTGATGTGCCGACGCCCCGTGGAACCCCCTCCAGCTTGGCGAGGCAGAGATGATGATTGATTTAGGGCTGGGGCCCAATGCACAGATGCTATAGGATCATATGTCGGTGTTGTTTCTTCAGCACCTCGTGGATCTGGTGCTTGTTAGAGGGGAAAAGACGCTGGGGAATACTGTGATTTAGATGGGGCAGTGAAGCGAGATGGTAGAGAATTTGTAAATTTATCCTTACTATATAAATTATATTAATAAACTGATGTATGTGACAGTGATTGATGTAAGAAGAATGCTTGACTTCTAAGTTAAATTGATGATTTAGACTAGGTTTTAAAACAGACAAGAGGAAATAAAAGGATGAACAAAAATAAATGAAAGGTTTTGAGAGACACCCACTGGTTTTTAGTCAGATGTTTCACTATTCTGACTATTATTGTATTCCCCTGGATGAAATAGCTTCTCCCTATTAGATATTAATCCACCTTATTTTAAAAACAATCTTTTTTTCTCAGTTTGAGAATCCTCTTGGGATATTTTTGGTGTCTATTTAAGGGAACGAGTTTAATTCTCAAGAAAGTGTTGGCTGCCATTATCTTTGAATTAATAGTAATTCTAAAACTGTCATACTAGTCTCATAATTTTACAAACAAAATCAACAGCGACCTATTTCTGATAAGTAGTGTATGATATTTTTTGTCTTTCCACCCTGATTTGTTATCTACTTATAATAGGACAGGTGATATCGCAGATTGTCTCTTCATCATGAGATTCCATTGAAAAGGGTTTTAATAATATTTTAAAATTAAGACAAGAAAACTGCCTTTATACATAAGCAATTAGTGCTATTAGTAATGATACATATATAAGTTCTATTGCAAAATGTGCCGTGCGACATTTTACACCAAATACGAAAAGGAGCCATTAAGGCATCCAGACAAACCCTCTTATTTTGAAATTTAACAGATGTGCTTTACTCTTCCTGTCTCTGACTTCCTGTCTGGCTCATCTGGTTTTTAGGAAGTCATTGGTCATAACTGTATTGACTAAAGGTGCTTTTATATGTCTGAAGGAAGGATGGGAAGATGTCGTTATGTTTAATGCTTGTTTTGAAGTGTGGATTGTTAGAAAAGGTTTGTTCAAGTGATTTTTCTCAATCAGAGAACAATAATCAACAACAACAGGTGTGAGAACATTTGACCCATTTCTTAAAAACCAATGGGCTACATAAATCTTTGACAGCTGGATTGTGTTTTTTTCATACCAATACCGGAGATTTCAGGTGCAACCCGATTTTAGTTTATTTGCCTGATTTCGGACTGGTATCTGACATGGGAATCAGTTTGGGACATCCCAAAACATATATACTGTAAACGTAAAAGTTTTGCTTAGTTTTTAGTTTCCATACTACCTCTCCTTGAGTCTGACCCCTTCGATCACACCACATGTCTCTCTCTGTCTCTCACTTGAACTTAATGACCTCTACTTTTTTTTCTCCCAATGGTTGCTTCATCTGTCTTTGCATTCTGTACAGCTGTCACACTGTTCTGGAGGGGGCATAGCCTGGCCTGCTGTTGCCTTCATGTTCTCTTATAGAAAATACACTTGGTCCTTTCTTTTGCTCCTGTTTCTGTGTTATTTTCTAGACTTCCTGGCTAAGAATTCATCTACTTAGCTGTGTTTATTTCCTAATAGAAGGCAGCTTAGGAGCTGCTTCTACTACAGCTAACCTTTCACCTAGCATGCTAACGCTAGTGAAACTGCTAACGTGAGCATTTTAAACTGTGAGCTGTAATTTTAGTTACTAACACCCAGTCAGATATCATGACTGATATTAGCTTAATTGGACATGGCAACATAAAATTATTTAGACTGGCACAATGTGTTCAGTTGAAGGTGATTCGGTGTTAGCGTTTAGGACAATTGTGTTGTTATTATAGATTGAATTGACTCCAAAGAATGACAGAGTCTGTTAGCTTTTTATCTCGCCATACATACACAGTAAATTATGTTCTAGTCATCTCGCCATACATACACAGTAAATTATGTTCTAGCCATCTCGCCATACATACAGTAAATTATGTTCTGGAGTCTAGAATCGAACTTTGTAGGCCTTACTAACCATTGTAAACAACAATTCACTACACAACATTACTTATATGTTCTATTTTGAATTTTTTTAAATAAAAAAGGATTGATGGTTTGTCAGCTGTGTCACACTCTGATGGAGGAGGCAAGCTATATTGTAGCTACAGCTCCCTGGGGTTCACTGACAGAAGTCAGTGACTCGATGCAATTGGCTTAGTTTCCTTAGATAGTGACAATTTTAACCAATCTCGCTGTATGATCTAACTGAATTAAGTGTAAAGGGCCTTGAGATGACATGAGCCGTGAATTTGTGCTATATAATTGAACTGATTTGATTATAAAGAATAATTTTACCAAGAAAAAGGGAGAGCAATATCTCCCCCTGTGTTGAAAGTTGTGCTTTCCTGTCTCATGTTTTATAATTTGATCATACGTTTATAACTTCCTCCAGCAGTAATAAAAAGAGAATCAGAATTGACAATATTTGTTTCAACTTCAGTTTTTTTTACTCTGCAGTTTGTGATCAATGCAGTGGAGTAATGTTCTGCTTTTAGTATCAATGTTAACGTTTCAGAACAGGATATTTTTACGTATTTTTGTGACACTTAACTACATTACTTTACAATATTCGCTACAGTACTCAAATAGGTGTTATGTAAGTTTAGAGAGTTTTCTAATGATACTGCCACCTGTGGCCAAAATGCAGAACTGCAGTACACTTCTGCTCATCTTCGTAGCTCACGCTTGTACTTAGAAAGGTTATTTTTTTACTTATTTTCACCTTACCTGGAGTTGCTGTTGGTTTTTGAGTTTAGCTGTATGCCAGGTTCTTCTGAAAATCCAGAAAATCCATCTAGAGTAAAACACTATAATTGTTTGCTAGGTTGGATGCATTTAACACAGATGTGCTTGATGTCACATCTGCCGACCATTGCAGGAAAATCCAACGCAGATTCAATTAAGGAAAATAGGCTACAGGCCTAAAAATGCATCGATGGTGAACTACTGAGGTGGCAGTCTGCTCATCAAAAGATGTTTTAATCGTGAAGGGTAAAATAAAAAGACTATTTTAACTAAATATTTCAGTAAGAACTTACATAGTGTTATTTAAATATTAAAAATGGTTACCATTGTTTAATCTAACTTGTTCTTTGAACCACCAATTAAATTATTTGCCATTTCTGATTTCTCCAGAGGAGCTGTAACTAAAAGCGTTGTTCCCTTCTTTTATTGAAAAAGCCATTAAATGTAGGTAAGACAGTCATCTCTTGAAAACAGGACTTTACTAACACTTTGGAGAGAGAGACATTTGGAGTTTGTGTGATTTTTTTTTCTGCATCTGTGTCTGAGGTGATGTTTATACAGCAAGAAAATGTGACCCAAGTCGAGATGTTTTTCTCCTCATATTCAATTCAATTCAGTTTATTTATATAGCGCCAAATCACAACACATGTCATCTCAAGGTTCTTCACAAAGACAGT
>JAUZNJ010038965.1:0-10897 GCA_034780135.1 Jordanella pulchra | reverse complement strand
AACTCTGAACCTACAGAACTCTGTGAATCCCGCTTTGGACCCGAACCGGAACCAGAACCAGAACCGGAACCAGAACCAGAACAATCTGTGTTTATTTTCAATAAACTTGTTGAACTTTTTCCCGTTTTCCGAGTGGTGTTCTGCATGTGGGTTAGAGCCCTGAAACCCACCATGACAAAAGGCAAAACAGAAAAAAAGGGGTCCAGTGAATTTCCTTAAAATGTTTGAAGTTATTTCTTAAAATGGCATTCTTTCCAAATGTTTTAAAATTACTTGAATTTTTCTCTTTTCAGCAGGAGATCATATTAGTGCAAAAATAAACAGAATTTACGATAAGCCTTTTTGATATTTGTTTGAGATGCTCCAAGTATTCAAGCTGTTTACCCAGACTTTATTCCCTACTGTGGTTTTGCTTTAGCGGGATGTGGCTCAGCTGTGTGAGATACACAGATGGGAATCCCTTGGGGAAACAGCAGTTTTCACCACTCGTTAAAAACGTGGCTAAAGAACTCTGAAGAAAAATGACAAGACAAAGCCAGAGGGTGCTGCACTAGCTTACTGTAAGTATATTCACATAACATCAATCAAACAAGCTTGGATTTATTAAAGGACAAAACACTGACACAAATATGGCAATCACAAACCTATTATAGACGCATGACACTTTAGCATGTGAACCTAAGGGCATGGCGGCATAACCATGAACCCTTCAACTAGTGCAGAAGTGATGGCCAGCAGATCTTACTGAACGTCCTTGGAAGGAGAGCGGTGTAAAACTGAATGTGACTGGAGAATACAGTAACGACTTGTAAACAAGACTTTAGTCTGAAATTAATTCCTACTTATCAAGTCATTAATGGTGTCACTGGGATAGCAACCAGCATCCATCACTTTGCAATTTAATGCTGTTGAGTTGACATTTGGTTTTCAAAATGTCTTAAACTGTCTCACACATTAAACATCACAAAAAGTAAATTCTTGAAGAAATAACTCCCTATGAAGCTCAGTTTAATACATAACTGCAAAAGGTCCATATCCTCCTTTCCTTGCACTCCATTTTTTTGTACATTTAATGATCACCTGTGCTTAATGAGGTGATCCACAAAGACAAAATAAATTTGTTTAAATACATCCTGTGTGTCTTCAGGCAATCAAATTTAAATGAGACATTAATGCCCTGGTACATAAAAAATAGATTCAAATTTAAGAAGCTGCAGACTATACATTTGCTGCAAGTTCATATTTTTCGCACTGAATAATGACAGATTGTTTTCTCCTTTTTTTTTACCCACAAAATCATTTTCAAATTTGCTGAGTTAACATTCAACATCCTGGATAGAGGTGGACAAAATAATGATCCAGAGGGAGAGATTAAATAAGAGCCAGACCCGACTTCAGAAAAATTTAGCTGGGGGGAAAAATACTGAATATTAAATTCTCTTGCATTTCTCAAATGCAAACAAAAAAAGCTTATCTGGAAAATCCTTTATAAAACATCAAAAGCAAATATTTCTGCCTATCTGTGGCGAAAATGCATAGAACTCCTTTATTTTCAGACAAATGAGAAGGGAAAGCTTCTGGCTACTGTACCCATTCTGAATGTTTTAGCTTAATACAACCGTAGTCTGTGTTTTATAGACATGATAAATGGTATGATAATAAGCAATGAGGGTGAAGTGTCTTGCCCAAGAACACAATGACAGCTGGAACTTGAACTGCCAACCCTTTGATTGCAGGGCAAACTGCACTGAGTATTTGCAAGGTTTGACTGGATGAAACAGTCCAATTTGTGATTGGCTTGTGGTGCTCAACCTGGTGGCAAAATATCAAGCTAAGTTTTAGTTTGAGAGCAAGCAGAAATAGGGTTGAGCGCAAGCAGAGTGATCCGAGCTCGCAGTTTGTCAGAGTCGAGCGAGTGTGTGAGAGATTTGTGTGCACAAAATAGATATCAATGAAGGTTCTCAGTCATAACAAAATAGATCTCTGCACTCTCAAGCTGGTGGCACTAAAATCACACCATAGCCAGCACCCTCTGCTGGTTGTATTGCATCAATTCCTCTGGTAGTTGCAACTTAAATTTCATGAGTTTTAATCTTTCCTGGGGGGGGCACAGATATAGGAAGTAATTCAAGTAATTCAGCTTTTTCTTTAAAACACCTTCTGGACAGGCCTCCATTTGGAGTTTATTTAGGCACAGGCCTGTAGGAGGAAACCATGGGAAAGAATAAGAGGATTAAGGCACTATATATATCGAGGGAACCTGTTAGGATCCATCAGAATAAACTGGGTTCCCCCATTTTGCCCTGAGGAGCTGATAATCTGATTGGTGGACAGATACATGGGTGCTTTTTTCACACTTTTCAAACTGACAAAGTATTTGAAATTTATGTCTGGACTTGTTGTATCACCATTTATTAAACCTACAACAGACATCAGTATAGAACATTTTCTGTGTTTTTTTTCTCAGAAAAAAATGTAATGTTAAATTTGTCCTGCTAAGAGATGTTTCCACTTTTCTGCGTTAAAATGCAAAATTTTAATAGCTAATCAATAGTGTATAAAATACAACACTACATGTTATATGGATTTATGAAAAAATAAAGCCACCTTATAAAAGCCTGCATGTTATTGTTGTATTCATATTTCATATGAAAATATTGATACATTTAAGGTAAATAAATAAAAAATGAAAATTGAAGAACACATCTATGTATACACGTCTGTCTCAACAAGTCAAATGAACAGGTGACTGCAGAAACTGAATCATAATAAGTCACCAGGTCCTGATGGTGTCAGCCACAGAGTCCTGTAGTTCTGTACATAGCAGGTGTGGGATCCTACAGCACTTCTTCAACCTTAGTCTCACCCAAGAGACAGCTCGAGTGATGTGGAAGACCTCCTGTCTTATTCCAGTATCAAGAATGATGTGGGATGTCAGGCCAATACCTGTTGGCCTGACATCCCACATCATGCTGGGTCCTAGAGAAACTTCTGTTGGTTCACCTCAGCAAACAAACCAGCAGCTATTAGGACCCTCTGCACTTTGCTTAATTAGGTGGAGTTGAGGTTGAAGATGCCATCATACACCTGCTTCAAAAAACCCCACTGTCATTTAGACAAGGCTAACAGCAATATGGGGATCATGTTCTTTGATATCTCCAAAGCATATAACACCATTCAGCTGGCCCTATTTGTTGAGAAACTCCAGAAGACTCAGGTGGAGGTGTCAACTATTGCCTGGATTAAGAACTACCTGACAAACAGACCACAGTTTGTTAGACTGCAGGGTCAACTGTCTAATCAAGTAGTCATCAGAAAAGGAGCACCACAGGGGACACTACTCTCACCATTTCTTCTTACTCTCTACAACTCTGAATTGCAGTACCAGACAGAGTCCTGTTACCTGAAGAAATACTCAGATGACTCTGCAATCAATCGGTGCATCAAAGATGGACAACATGCTGACTACAGAGAGCCGGCGAAGAGCTTTGTGGTATGGCGTGGAAACAATCATCTGATCCTGAATGTCAGCAAACCAAGGAAAATGATTGTAGATTTCAGAAGAAACAGGCATAAGTGTAATCCCTTTAACATCATGGAAGAAGATGTGAAAGTGTTGGAGGAGTATAAATACCTTGGTGTTCACCTGGACAACAAACTAGACTGGAGATGCAACTGTGAAGCCATCTACAAGAAGGGACAGAGTAGACTGTACTTCCTTAGGTCCTTCGGTGTTTGACAAAGATTCTACATATCTTCCATAAGTCTGTTGTGGAGAGTGTGACCTCTTCCTCCATCATCTGCTGGGGTAACAGCATCAGAGCTAAGGACTTAAAAAAGCTCAACAAGCCAATAAAGAAGTCGGCTCTTTTCTAGGAACTCCTCTAGAACCACTGAAGATTATTTTACAAATCACTCATAAAGTATAGCAGATTATGGACAACAGTGAGCATCCTATTCAGAAGATTTTTCAACAACATCAGGATGTCTTTAGTAAGAGGCTTCTCCAGATCCAGTGCAAGACATACCGGTACAGAAGATCCTTCCTGCCTACAGCATCAACACCTACAACAACTGGTTAAGAGAAAACAAGATATAATACAACAAAGAATGTATTCTCATACATGGCTTACAAGTCAGTAAAAGAATCACAATCTAAAGAAATACATATTAAATGATAGCATTTAGAATAGAAACATCATTAAAAACATATGACCGTATTTTCTAATTTCCTCTCTGATAGATGCCTCCAGCTCTGCTGTCCTTATCCTACTGCTGGAAGACTTTGAGGCAGACCCAGACCTGGATGGAGGAACTACAAATCCATTTTTATCTGGTAACCATTCTGGATCCTTCAAAAATGAGCAGAAGAGTGTTGCTAAGAAAAAGGATGGGATCCTCAGTGTTGCTGGGGAGGGGGACGTTGGAGTCCAAACACTGGCCTATTTCAGTTTGCTTTTGTTTAATTTACAGTTATCTGTAATTATTTTTCAGATCTTGAAAGGTGCAACAAAGATAAACTTCTGTCTTTTCAAACCTTCGTTCATTGAATGCCTCGTACAAGGAAGCTGTAGGAAGGTGTTAAGAAGCGGTTGTAGTGGAGGTGGTGAAGCACAGGCAGGAATCAGGATGCGGTGAAAATGAGGTTTTAATGAAGAAAAAATCCAAACTGTACAGCAAACAGAAAGTCCTCAGACCAGGCAGTACGACTTAAACAGAATCCCAGGGGTTTAAACACCAGTAGCAACTGGACATAAGCGAGGCAGCGAGCACAGAACAAACTCAGACAATCTCAGACAATGCAGACAAACTCAAACGATCACAGACGAGGACCCGACGAAGAACAGAAGACACAGGTGGGTTTAAATACACAGGGAGGAAATCAGGGAAACGAGACACACCTGGGGGTAATCAACGGAGGACAGGACGTCAAGGAGAGCACAGAGACAACAGGAAGCTCAAAAATGACACACAAAACCACGGATCATGACAGTACCCCCCCCTTAACGGGCGGCTTCCGGACGCCCAAACACAAAGAACAGTCCAAAACGAAGGGTGGGTGGAGGGGTGACTGAAGGAGGATCAGAGTCCCAGAAAAACAGCAAACAACCCACACAGAGTGGGCGAAAACTCAGGAGGCTGCCATGTTGGGAGGTCCAGAGGGTGTCCATGCTGATGGCCACATTGGGAGAAGCACTAGGAGTCACACTGGGAGAAGCACTAGGAGTCACACTGGGGGAAGCACTAAGAGTAACACTAGGAGGAACACTAGGAGCACTAGGAGGAACACTAGGAGCACTAGGAGGAGCACTAGGAGCACTAGGAGGAGCACTAGGAGCACTAGGAGGAACACTAGGAGCACTAGGAGGAACACTAGGAGCACTAGGAGGAACACTAGGAGCACTAAGAGGAACACTAAGAGCACTAGGAGAATCAGCACCTGGTTTGAGAGTGACAGCAGGAACGAGCTCTGTGGACTTGGGAGAGACGGCAGGAACTGACTCCAACCCCGCCGTTTGGATGGCGGCAGAGGCTGTGCCAGCTGTTGCGCCGACGAACCCGCCGGCAAGAGCGGAATCCGAAGGAGTCGAGACTGGAGATGCTGGAGCGAGGTCCGTAGGTGACCCCGACCTCGGAAAGTGTGAGGTCCAGACGCTGGAGGGACAGGCGGTGCTGGTTTCGAAGACACTGAAGCTGGGACCAGAGAGATGCAGGAGCTGAGTCCGGAGACGGCGCCGACCTCGGGGAAGCGTGAGGTCCAGACGCCGAAAGGACTGGAGCTGGTTCCGGAGACACAGGAGCTGGGTTCGGAGACAGCGCCGACCTCGGAGAAGCGTGAGGTCTGGACGCCGAAAGGACTGGCTTGGGAGGCGGAGGGCGGCCCTGTATTTCTGTGGAAAGGGCCTCAACGTCCCACTCAACCTTCCTCTGGAGCTTCACCAAAGCCGGCAGGGGAAGACGATAAACCCAATAGTCCAGGAGCACAACCAGGCCTATTGCGAACCCCAGCCGCCTCCCACAGACTTGGGGGTTTAACATCTCTTCATAGTACTCCTGGACCAGGGTTAGAACCTCTTCCTTCTCTTCTTGGTTCATGGTTAATTTGCTTGCCTCACCGTTTTTTCTGGTTGGGTCCTTCTGTCAAGAAGCGGTTGTAGTGGCGGTGGTGAAGCACAGGCAGGAACCAGGATGCGGTGAAAATTAGGTTTTAATGAAGAAAAAATCCAAACTGTACAGCAAACAGAAAATCCTCAGACCAGGCAGCACGGCTTAAACAGAATCCCAGGGGTTTAAACACCGGTAGCAACTGGACATTCGAGGGGCAGCGAGCACAGAACAAACTCAAACAATCTCAGACAATGCAGACAAACTCAGACGATCACAGACGAGGACCCGACGAAGAACAGAAGACACAGGTGGGTTTAAATACACAGGAAGGAAATCAGGGAAACGAGACACACCTGGGGGTAATCAAGGGAGGACAGGACGACACGGAGAGCACAGAGACAACAGGAATCAAGCAAGTGTATAAAAAAATATAAACAAAACAAAAAAAAGGAGCTTTGTGAAATTCCTGACCCATCAATAACTCAGTAGTTTAATTTTATACAGTTAAGCCAGTTTATTCAGATAATTGATTAAAGGTGTATATTAATAACTAATGAAGCTATCAGACATAAATCCAAACACATCTGGGCTCAGCTAAGCTCTCAATAGGTATGCAAACCCTTGACATATCTCTGATGTCACTGTCTAGACCAACATTCAATTACAGCTACTGGCTTGATTAGTAAATGGCCACTGCAACCTAAATCCGTATTTAATCTGTCCTCCAAAGCTAATTCAATATACAACCACAGGAACAGTGTTAAAGAGGAGCTTGAAAATAAAATATTCAAACCGTATTAACTTTACACGTAATCCCTCAACCTCCACCTTTTGTGGAAAGCTGTTTCTGCTCCCATTTGGCTGATTTTATTCTTTTCCATCCATCTCTAAATGTCCATGCTAGCATTAAGGAGCCATCTGTGGTTGTGTTTCATTGGCCACTGGCTCAAGGCTCTGGTTTTTAAATAGAAGCAGTGGAAGAATCTGCCCCTAATGGAGCATTACGTCATGGAAGTACATTTGTAATTTTGGGATGTTTTATAAATTAAACATGTTTTTACATGGATATTACATTCAATGAACCCCAAAGAGGATAAATAGATGTTTAAGGTTTTTAGAGCTAAAGGTTGAGACTATTATTTTAACTACAGTAACCTCCCCCCTATATTGTCACTTTCTACTGATTGCTTTTCAAATCAGGCTAACATGTTAGATAAAAAGTATTATCTCTAAGGATTATTGTTGGCTACAGTCTTATTACAGCATGGCAAACTATCCTGCACCTTTTTCTCATATTTCACCTTTAAACTTCTGACATTGGGAGATTTTAAAGTATAACTCTTAATATCCAGGAGAACATTTTAAAGAGTACCACAATCCTGGATCTTTTCCGAAAGACATCTGTTGTTGCATTTTGTAACTAAGAGGATTTAGGGACAGTAAGACAAAGGACGCACTCAGTGATGCTTAAAAGAGCAAATATAAAAGCGTAGAGTATGAAATGAATAGTGACATTTCTGTGAGTGAGTAAGGTTATCTGCAGGAGAAACCAGTCTTGGAAGAGAAAAAAAGCAAGAAAAGCCCTGAAATTGAGAGACAGCGTATATACTGCT
Organism: Jordanella pulchra; assembly: GCA_034780135.1. Classification (NCBI taxonomy): domain Eukaryota; kingdom Metazoa; phylum Chordata; class Actinopteri; order Cyprinodontiformes; family Cyprinodontidae; genus Jordanella; species Jordanella pulchra. Next base: position 3,176 of record JAUZNJ010038965.1, on the reverse strand, counting down.
GCTAGACATAACACGTAACCCCCCCCCCACCCCCACCCCACACACACACACACACACACACACACACTGAATAACATTAAGAATTAGTAATTCCTTCTTACCCATGGGGGGTTATATAAAATGATGAGACAATAAATAATTTCCAAACATGTTCTATATTTGTGAAACAAAAAGAGAAATCAAGTACCAGGAAATACATAAAGCTGACACTCTTCTGACATCACATCCTGCAACCAAAGTCATAAAAGAAAAACTCTCTTTTTACAGGAAGAAACCTCCAGCAGAACCAGGTTCAGTGTGAGCGGCCATCCACCGAGGCCGACTGGGGTTCAAGGAGACAAAAGCAGACATACAGAAAGAAGCAGAAATACAAAATGCAGCTTTCAGCTCCACAGGCGGTCCCTCCTAGGAAAGACACAGCCAGGCAGACAAGCTCCAAGCCAGCTCCCATTTCAGAGGATAAAAGAGAGCGCATCCAGTTAGTCACAGTAAGAAAAACAGGACTACACTGAAACAAGCGTCAACATCTATAAACCAAGGTGTTGATGGTACCAGCACAACTGATATTTCCATCCAGAACGTAGTAACAGCCAAAGAGGAACATACCACATGAAGCTACTATGATGAGAAAAAGCAGACAAAGCACAAAGTTATGAGTGGAACTTGACAAATAATGCAGAATGGGAGAATAGAGACAGAATGAAGTAGAATGAGGAGAAGTGGTCCCTATGTGTTCTAGCAGCCCAAAGATATAGCAGCACAAATACAGAAAATAGCTCAGGATAACCTAACTATAGTAGATGAGGTCTGAGAAAGGTAGAGCCGCAATAGGACCAAGGTAGAGCTAAAGAACACCCCTGATGAGTCCTTAGTGTATGGAAGACTGGTTTTCCTACTTTGGTTCCATAAAAGACCAGCCAAGTTTTTGGAAATGAGTTTTAATGTTGTGGCTAATCATAGAGCATGCATGTAAAATGCTGTGAGTGTCAATGTGTCTGCTTGAGTCACACATCACGTGAGTCAGCAGATGCTGACATGGCTGGTGTGCTGAAGAGAACAGAGAGGAAGCTGGAAGTCAAGAAGTGTGAAAGGAAATAAGCTGGTTGGGTTTGATGTGTGAGGGGCAGCAGTACATTTCTGTGACACGTCTTCCTGTGACATTTTCAGGCTGCCAACGAACACGAGGGGGGTGGGGAGCAAAACAAGTAAAATGAAAAAACAATGCTGCAATTTGGCTTTACATCTCATGTTGGGCCTTAGAGATGGGTGTTTTATGGTTTGGAGGTAATTGATGTGAAGGCCTAGCACAGATCAGGTGTGTGTGTGTTTTTTTTCTCAGAATCATCTTGTTACAGTTTGACAAGAGATAAGGTCTGTTATTGTTAAAACATCCAACAGAACATGGTGTTGTAAACAAAGTACTCTATTGAAGCAGTAGAAGAAATTAAGTAGGGTTTATACTATCACCATATTAATATTCCACCTCATGTACTCATGTCCCCTCGAGGTCCAAAGTCACCACCTTGAACTCCACACGTTCTCTGTGGGTTCTCCATGAACCTTCTGAACATTCGACCTCCCAAGAACGACCACCAGGTTGCCCACCTAAACTCTGGGTTTTTGCTTCCCTTTCCTCCATGACTAGCTCTACCAGCCTGGTACAGATTTTTTTTCCTCTGAAATACTACGCAGAACCCTCAAACTCCCAGGCCTCTGGTACAAGACCAGAGCTTAAGGATGATACAGATACAACTCTACAAAGGGTGAGAGAGTGATTTTATTATAGTGTGTATATAAAGATTTATATACATAGATAATAGATAGATAGTGTATTACTTTCCCTCTGATTCGCAATGAAAATGAAGTTTGAGGTAATCCTATCTAGCCAGGTAATACTTTTTTAAAGGCACTAGAACTTATGCATAAGAAAAGAGAGATAGAGTACAGGGTTTAAAACCTATTAAAACTTATGGCCATAAAATGCTTTGTTAAGGGATATCTGGATTTTAATCTTGGATTGTTTGAGAGTCCTTTGGCAACGTGCAAGCAAAATGCTCCTAACTCATCATGGGGTTCCTTTTCTTCTGAGACCAAAAAGAACACCTGAGAGTTTAGAAGCAGACAAATAATACAAGAATATTTCTCAAAGTATTAAAAAAATCTGTCTCAGTCCTTTACAACCAGTAATCAGAGACTTGTAGCTGGAAAGATGGCTGGGTTTTAAGATGACCCATGGACGACCTTCACCTGATTGCAGATGAAAGTTCTCTTTTCTTTTTGTTAAAAAAAGTACCCTCAATACAATGCTGTTTTGATTGCTAAAAGCCAGGGTCTGGTTTTATCTGAGGGAGCCTGCTCTGCTGGTCAAAAATCAATCGACATTTCTCCCTTGAGCCCATAAACTCTTTTGTGTTCCTCCAGCAAGCTTTAAATCACGATTTATGACGTTCACTCCTCAAAGCAGCGAGATGGAAGGAAACCTGGCAATAACCAGAGCCACGCATCGTCCCCCTGTGCCCGTGTCAAAATCTGAGCTATGAAAGGCTTAGCAATCGTTTCAACCTGAAGCTCAGGAAAAAACTGAAGCTGGAACTGAATAATTAGGCTAATGCATAGGTTAGTAGGGATTTTTCCTCCTGTGAGTGGCTTAGCCTCCCAGCTTAAACAAATTACTTTTTTGGAGGACAAAATGTCCAACAACATAGACATATCTACAAAGACAATCATCAAGTGAATCCAAGGGAGATTTCTGTAATGTCAAAAACAGATGTTCTGCTGAGAAGGACGTACGCTTGTCTCTCTCAGTAGTGAAGCCTGTCTGATGATTAGTCTATTTGTGGATCAGTCTATCCAAAGCTGTTTTTTTCAGACTCGTATATTGCCATGACTATTAAACAGATTGCCATGATATTAGGTGCTGATGATCATCACCCCAGCTGGTGACAGCTGCCCTCTAAAAGTATTCATACCTTTTTAATTTGTCCAGTTTTTTCCATCATAAGTGGCATTGTGCCTAAAATCTAAAAGCATACAATTTATTAAACCTCTGTCATGTTGTCAAACATTTACAGTTTAAATGGTTAACTCCAGCAGGGGGGAAATTGTTGGGATCCGGAGCCTGTCGCTCCATCTTCTCTCCAGCAGAGTGCGCCTCGAGTCCCCTGGGCTGGAGCCCT
>JAUZNJ010038964.1:0-10897 GCA_034780135.1 Jordanella pulchra | reverse complement strand
TACTGTGTTGTTTACAGAGTACTGTGTTGTTTACAGAGTACTGTGTTGTTTACAGAGTACTGTGTTGTTTACAGAGTACTGTGTTGTCATCAGTGCTTCTATCTCTGTTGTATTTAACATCTATTGTTGGTGAAGAAGAAGCAATGGAAGCAATGATTCTTTGTACACATAGGGAATAATCATCAAAATGTCTGTATTAAAACACGCAAAGCTGATCCACGCAGTAGGTGAGTTTTTTTTTTAATGAGTGCAACAGAGGCCTCTGATAATATTCTGAGAAACAAACCACACAAAGTAATGGCTGAAGAAAAGCACAGTTATGTTTTATGAAGATATTAGGGGCCTTTTCATTTTAACTTTAGGGATGTTTATATAGTCCAAAATTAGTAATATTTACTATTATTATTGCTACTATTGTTTTAAAAATCCTTATCATCTTTACCTCCAACTAGATGACTCTTAAACTGCCAGTAGAAGATCTGTTCATTTAAAACTGAATCAGTTAACATGCCTGCATCTTTGCAGGTCACCTCCATACAGCCTTTACTCTTACTTTAAAGATCAGGTCTATAGGGAGTTAAGGTCCAGCTGATCTGTAACTGGCTGATTGTAATGTGTGGTCTAGATGTGAACATAACAACATTTAAGGAACTCTGAACTCAGCCTGAATGTAAAAAATCTCTTTTTTTTTAGATGGATTTTGTAACTTTTCTGTCCGACTAACATTAAATTATCTTTAAAATTCTAAAACATCAAGTTTTTTTCTTAGAGAAACTAAGAAAATCTCACGTTTATAGTGTAGACGGAATAAAAGGATTCAGTCTACCTCCTTCTTGCTGTTGTCCAGCTCCTTCTTTGCTTTAACTGCGACTGCCTTGATTTTGTTGATCTTCTCGTCCTTTTCTTTGATCTGGTTTTCTAGGAGACCTGAGGGAGGATGAAGTTAGAAAGTCTGAGTCGCAGCGTTCAACAGAAGGTTGATCATGTATTACTGCTCATTAATTTAAAGAAAGTGGATGAGAGTCGCCATCACACCTAACTTCTTGCTTGTCTCATTGGCTTCGTTTTCCTCTGAGGTAGCAGACCGGGAATTAGATTCCTGAGAACCGAAAGAAAGAAAAATGGTTAAATAGTTTTGATGGCTTTTCTTTCACCAGAACTTTATCTTTTCTGGGGAAGTTTGTCCGTAACCAGTTCTGATCAGACGTTTCACCCACCTGTAGAGCGGTTATTTCATTGCTCAGCTGGGCTACCAGAGAGTCCTTCTCTGCCAGCTGCTCTCTGACCATGTTCTCCGTCTTGCTTTCCCAATGCTCCTTCTCTTCTTGAAGCAGAGAAATCTGCGCCTGGAGTTTCTGGTTCTCGTCACTAAACTTCTCATTAACTGACTTCATATCTTGGAGATCTCTCTGCAGTCCCTCTATGTCGTTTACTACCTCCTCGATGTTCGCTCTCAACATGTTTCGCTCCTTTTCCATATCTCTGATGTGAGCCTCCAAGTCTGTTTGCATTTCTCCCTCTCTCTTCTCAGTTTCCATCTCTTCAAGGTTTCTCTTTAACAGATCTCTCTCCTTTTGGAGCTCAACGACACGCGCCCGGAGCTCTTCAAGCTCCTCATTAGACTTTTTGAGCGCCTCGGATTGACCTGCCTCCTGCAGACTCACAGAGATGCTGGCTTTGTCTGCCTCCTCTGTTAATGACCTTAATCTGTCCTTTAATTGTTCTTTTTCAGATTCTCTCTCCTCCAACTGAGCCTCCAGCTCTGCCAGCTTGGAGGCCAGCAGCTCCCTGTCTTCCTGAAGCTTGGAGATTTCTGATAAAGCTTCCTCCTGTTTCTGATGAATATCATTTTTCTCGGTGAAGAGCTCCTCGATTTTCAGCTCCAGGTTGGAAACCGTCTCCTCATGAATTAACAGCTTCTCCCTCAGACTTTCTTCCATCTTTTCTCTTTCCTCCTTTAGATGTTTTACCTCATCGTCTGTTTGTCTTCTCAAGGTTTCCACCTGCTTGTTTGTTTTCTCTTTAAGTAAAAGTGCTTCTCTTTCCTTCTCCTCCAACAACGTCTGAATTTCTTTCATTTTCTCATCCATCAAATTTTGCACTTCATCTTCTTTGAGCCTGAGCTGATGTTGCATTTTATCTCGTTCTTCTGACAGAGTAGAGACCATTTCTTCCAGGTCTTGAATCGTGTTCTCCTTCATCTTCAGTTGGGATAAGATCTCCTCATTCTGCGCAGTCAGGTCCTCCACTGTCTGTTTTAAAGTGGTTTCTTCCCCTGTGGATGTGGAAAGTGTTTGCTTTTCAGATAGGGAATGATAGAGTTTTTGCTGAAGGTCCTCCATATTCTTCAACAGGGAGTTTTTCTCCTCTGTGATTTCACTCATCTTCATTTGCAGCTCATCTCTCTGTTGATTCAGCTGCTCGATCTTCCCCTGAAGTTCTCGCACCGTGTCAGCTCCCTTTTCTTTCATGGCGTTGTACTGTTGAACAAAATCTTTGGTCTTCTCTCCCAGCTCTGTCTCAAAACTCTGAAGTATGTCTCTCATGTTCTGGCACTCTGCTAAGGCAGAGTCTCGTTCTCTAGTTAAAGTCTCACATTGGGTTCTCAGCTCCTCATTCAGACTAAGAGACTTATGCTCATCAGCTGATGTGCTAAGTGAGTTTTTTACTTCTGCTTGGACGTCGTGTTGCTCAGGATCAAGCTTCACCAAAACTTCGGTGGAAGGACTATCTCTAATCATCTGCAGCTCATTTATTTTAAACTCAAGCTCTTCTTTTTCCAGCAGGAACTCCTCTTTGATCTTCTCCAGCTCTGCCTCCAGCTCCCCCTTCACATTACTGAGCAGGGTGAGCTCATCCTGCAGCATGGTGTTCTGAGACTGAAGATCTTCCAGCGCCAGTCTCAGTCCGCTCGTCTCGCTCTCAGCTCCATCGCTCTGAGCTTCAGCCGGTTTGCACCCTGACAGCTCCAGCATTTTGGCGATCCCAGAACTACGGTTGGGATCCTCGTCTTCCTCCTGAACATCTTGCAGGTGGCTGTCTGCAAAAAAAAAAACACAGAGCAGTCTTACCCCAAAATTGTAAATGCGATTGTGGGAAAAAAATCTTTCATGTGTGGCAATAGGATTTTATACATAAAGTTCAATTTATTTCAGTGTTTTTTTTAAGCCTCTGGATAAGGGGCGAAACGTGTTCTAGAAAACTTCACACCCAGTTGCCTAAACTGAACTTTAAAAGCTATTTCAGTTTAATCTTTATTAGAAAAAAGGGTTAAAATTGAGTTGATGTAAAACCCTACACAAAGGTTTAGTATAACAAATGAATGATTTAGAAAGAACTTTCCTTTTTTTAACATGCTGGTTTCTATATTTTTTATAACTAAAAACTTGAAAATTGTGGTAGGACTGGTCACATCCTGGCAGCATGATGTGGACACCTCTGCATCCCCCCAATTACGTGCTTTTGGTGATGTGCTAAGCTAGTTTTTTACCATTGTTCTGCATGTAGGCTAAAAGGCTCAGTTAGCTTACAGATCTGCAACACATATCTAATTTTCGGTGGATTGTCTCTCTGAAATAAAACCTGATTCTTATACATTAATTTCTGACTTGTCTGCTTGTCTTCTTTGGTATTTATGGTGTTTTTGTCATGAATGTTCTCTAGTGCATCGTCTAGGGATTCAAAGAATTATATTTATATTGATATGGAATTTCTTTTAAAGGACAATTATTTAGCTGAAATACATGTATTGGTTGCACTTGGTTTTATAAAGGGATATAACAGTAACTATGTAACCACACAACGGTTTTCTATCAAATAAATCGTCCATAAATTACTTTGATTCATTTGTTTGAAATGTAAAATACAGTTTTATTTATTTTGTTTAACCAGGAAAGAACCACTAAAGAAAGTAAAATGGTGTTTACGTTTAGTCGTACCCAGATAAATTAAACCAATAACAGAAAACAGTAACTTCACTTGTGGTGTACCTTTTAGAGCAAGCTGCTCCGTCAGCTCCTCTGTGAGCAAAATGAGACGATCCCTCTCCATCTCACAATCCTCCTCCAGAGCTCTCATTTCCTCTTCATGCTGTAGAGTCTTCTGAGCAAGGTCCTCCTTCAGATTCTCCACCTCCTGCTGGGCCTTTGTCAGCTCCTTTTGGTAGTTCTCCTCCAACTGAGCCACCTCCTCAGACTGCCTGTCTTGGATCGCTTTCATTTCAGCTCGAAGGGCTTCCAGTTGAGCTTCCAAGGAACGTTTGACTTCCTCTGCCCTCTCTTCAGCACTTGCATCTTCTGCTTTGCGCTCCCTCTCTCTTTCGCTCTCCTTTTCTCTGTCACGTTCCTCTCGCTCTTGGAGTAATTTCTGGAAATGAGTTACTTCTTCCAGATGTTTGTGTCTGGATTCCTCGATGCTGCACTCTAGAGTTTTGATCCTCCTTAGGTGGTTTTCAAGAACACGCTCATGTTCGCTCTGCTGCACTGCAAGATCCTCCTGGAAATAAAAAAAAAACAATAAATATAACAACCTGCCTTCATCAGAAACATTACAAAGCAGAAAATCACTCAGATTTCTTGTGTTATTTTCCACCTTGGCTTGCTGTTTAGACTTCTCTAGCTCTTTACATGAGAGTGCAAGACTTTGCTGGGTTTCAGCTTTCTCCAACAGTAAAGCATCCATTCTTTCAGTCAGTTCCTAAAACAGCAAACAGAATATTATTATAAAATGTAAAAAATATTTACTTTTACAGCGGATCTGGGGATACTACTACAGACACAAACCTGTATCAACAAGGCATCCTCTGAATCTTTATCAGTATTCTTGGATTGCTGCCTGAGGGATTCAACTTCTTTTTCCAAATCTTGCAGAACAAAAAGAGTCACATCACAAATTTGAGCCCCTTTCATTCAGACAGACACAAAGGAACCAACCAGACATGAGTGTAACAACTACCTGCACATTTGGTCTTCATCTTTTGCATGGCGGCTATCTGTTTTTTGGCATATTTGATGAGGTCATCTTTGGACAATGTGTCCAGCTGCATAGATGAGGTGAAAAAAAGGAGGAAAGCAAATCTTATTCATTTGTTTTTAAAAAGGTAAATCTTTAAAAGAATAATTCTCAACCTGTTGTCTATATGTGCCTGACAGTAAAAGTTTGGACAGGTTAAAAAATTGGTCTGGAAAAATGCATACTCATGTCATACAAGAACAAATGACTAAAAAAAAAAAAAAAAGATCATAAAGAAAACCTGTAGATATTTCACAAGATTATCTAATCTTGCGTCTTTTCCTTCTTAAATGTTAGCTCAACACTCTTCTAATGTTTAAGCTGCACAAGTAAAATCTCTACAGAACTCCTGCAAACCGACAAGGTTGGGAGACTGAATGAAAAGATGGTTGATTTTTTTCAAGGCGTTAACACAAAAACAAAACACATGATATTTGCAAAAAAAAAAGAGCAGAAAAAAATCTACTACATTTTGGGTTCTTGAGTCCTTATTGTACAAACTGTTTATAAATAATGTCATATAAACCGGTGCTTATTATAAGATTTATTTGCAAAACCCCCCAAAAATAGGCCACTGAGCTTTTTTGTAAATACATCAAACTCGAGGGGGGGCAGTGCACTAAAACTAAAACTTGTCAGCCAATCAGAATCCTTGAAAACAACCAAGGCTTCCTGTTAGGAATGAATCCTGGATTAAAATCATGGATCAAAAAAACAAAAAGTGTCTGAAACAATGTAAGAATCGGTACCTCTCTGACAAAATTCATTTTTAACTCCACTGTATGGCCAAGTGTATAAAAAAAGGGTCCCACGAAGATATATTAGTTGCAGACCACGGTGTGATGGACATTAATGTCAGTCTTTTCATGAAAACACTCCAATTTAAACCCAGATTGTTTATGAATCTTCACTTTAGCCAGAGTTTTTAGGATGATTTATTTTAAGGGATGTATAACACAGTTTATATGTGCCTGAAAGGCACAACCGTCTTATTTTTCCCAGATTAGCTGATACTGGTGGACAAGCCTGATATAAGAACACTAACAGTTAGAATCTGAAATATTTTCAAACAGCGAATTGTTCCTGCTTTAAAAACAGAGGGAGAGCAATAGTGAAATTACAGCAGTCTACAGAAATTTATTTCAGCTAAATTAAAATAAATGTCAGCTAATTTAGTTACCGATTAATCTGTTAATGCTTTTGTTCATCAATATTCTCCTCAACTGGACTAATTTTAGTTTCACCTGCTTTAAATTCTGACAAAAATATTCTTTAAGAATTTTTTTTTTATCCAATTGTTGATTGATTAATTGAGAAAAAAATAATCGACAGATTAATTGATTATCAATTCGATTATTGATAATTGATTACAAGCCCTACTTTGAACCAAAGAAAACTATTTATTCTTGCATCACCTTTCCCCTGATTTTTTTTACTTTTTTCCTCAGACATGAACAAGGGTTTTGTTCATAAAGGCATTTACAGAACATTTCATAACTTAAATGCCACAGAAGGAGAAAGCAGTGAGAAACCGATTAAGATGTCTGCAAACCTATAAATTCCCTGCTAGTGAGTTAGAACTTAAGGGCTCCTTTGGATGAGAGGTGAAATATCAATAAAGTAGAGCTGGATGATATGGCCAAAACTTATATTTATACATTTCTTAAGTTTGGTTAATACAACATGATTTCCATATTGATATAAAAATATACAAGCCACAGAAAAACCACCAAGAATGAGGTGTCTGTATAAAATTATGACCAGAATTTTGCAATCTTTATAAAAGTCCTCCAACACAACATTTTAGAAATATTTACTTTAAGAAAAAAAAAAAAAAACACATATAAAATACGAACATCAGTTAGTGATGAATGCTTTAATCAAAGCCTGTGATGTAGAATGAAATATTTAAAAAGTGTTCAAATATCAAACCACCAATATATTAAAATACTGTCCATTCCTACAAGAATGTTTTAAAGTTTATCAGAGTAAAAGCTGTGATGTACCTTTGACTTGGGTGTTCCTGATTGGGATGGAGTCCCAGCCTCAGCTGCAGCACCACCAGGATCCTTTTATTCAAAGAAAAGTAAAAGAAAAATATTTTCTACAATATGTCGCAAGATATAATAATAAAAAACACATGTCAACACTTATATATTGATGCTGCCCTACCTTTCATACTAGATCTATCTAGAATAAAAAATAAAACGCTGGAATGTTCACGTGCCTCTAATTAATTCGTAATATTTGAACTATAGATCGAAATATGACAGATGTGGAAGACAGAAAACAAATATTGTTATTATCAACAAAATGCTGTTGTTTCCTTACATTTACATTAAACAATTGTTTCCAAAGTCGGCTTTAGTTTCAGATAAACATATTTACTAAACAGCTGTGAGTTGTGGTGTCTTTTTCCCATAAATATGCTTTACACAAAGTTGACAGCTTGGCTAAAGCTAACAGCTCGATATAAACATTTACCTCCATCTCAATCGGCTGTTCAGCTTCGCCTCAGTTCTGTGTCACAGATGGAGACAGCAGGTATCCGATAAGGTGCACTTCAGTCTCTATCTGAGATTATGATAGCCTGTGTAGACATTTAGTAAGGACACAATTTATTCCTGGTGGTTCTAAGAAACGAAGCTAAAGCTAAGGATCACTTCCGCAATCGTCAACCAGATGACGTCGGAATAAATTAAGATGCGTGTACAAATACAGGATGAAGAAGATCCTGTGTTTGAGCTACTGTGCGCGATTAAAATAAATGTTTAAAGACCATAAGAATCCTTCTATCTAGCGCAGTATTTGGCTTGATTGAAAGTTTTTTGTTATTTATTTATTTAGCAAAAAGTGTCGAGAAAGTTGAGCATGCATGAGACATTTATGAATTACGAATTATAGCCTAAGTAGGTAAAATTTTCTTTAAGTGTATTTTCCCCTTGATCGAAGGAGGTTAGCTAATTTGCAAATGGGATAAGATGGAAAAAAATTGTCTTTTTTCAAGTGCATAAAATCTAATTATCTTATTTTAAGAGCAGAAATACTAATTTCTTTGGTAGATCTGCCTTTTACCTGTTCAAATGAAGGGCAAATGTGCTTATATTAAGAATATTTTTAATTGTTTATATTCCTTGAACCAATTTAATATTTTGCGTGGCCTATTTAATATTATATTCAAATTTCTGCATTAAAGTCATCTATAAGCTTTAGCCACCATGAGTTTATAGCTCATTTAATAAATTAAACAATGTACTCTTGTCCTGGTGTGTTTTTTATGTGTGTGTGTCTTATTCTTTTGTTTTGTACCTCCATGAAAAAGACAGGCCCACCCTGTTCCCCATGATAAATTTAGTCTAGAAGCACTGCTGATGATACTGCTATAACATTAAAATAATTATTTCTTAAAATGGAGTTAAGATGTGTTGGCTTGGTCTAAAATATGCCTTTAAACCTTTTGTTGTGACTAAATTAGAATCATTCTTCCCCCCACCCCTAAAAATAAATGAATACATAAATTTGACTAAATGTCCTCCACAGCAAACGAGTGATCAGCAGTTACTCAAAATGTCTGGTGTTTTCATAGACAAAGACATGATTGGTATAAGGGTCAATAAACTTTCATAAAAGCTCAGTTTTGTTTGAAAAGGTGAGTCAATTTTCATTTTCTCTGAGATAAATATGTATTTTATTCTCTGAAGGATGAAAGGAATATCCAAGCCCAAAATATTTCACTCACAGATTATGTTAAGGAATATCTGCCCGGTGCTGTCCTGTATCAACTAGGTTGTTTTAGGATGTTATGGAGAGGGGAGGATATTTGCCCTCCCTCTGACATCAGAGCTGTCATAAACTCAGTGAAGCTTCTGTATTCTCATCACATCTAGTTTCATCTGTTGAATATGGAGGCCGTCTGTTTTGACACAAGTGACGGAGGCGCCAATGGGGGCAACTTAGCTTGAAGCCTCTTATGCTGACAAGGCTGGCATGCTGTGAGCAGGGGGCCAAAAGCTCAGCTGACTCGCTGTCTCATCTGGAAGAAACCTGCCTGGGTCAAACACACCCATCCATCAACAACCCCTCCCTTGTTTTCTTCCAGGGCATCTAGCAGTATTTTGCTGCCATTTTTCTCCCCCCACTCATGGCCGTCAGTCAGGGACGGCTTTGCAGTAATATAACTGACACTGGCTGGCGTTCAGGGAGTAATGAATGGCCTGGCTGGGTCCATCAGGAGGAGCACAGACGCACTTTCATGCTACTGGCTTTCTTTATTTCTATCTCTATTTCCTTTCTTCTGTTGGTTTAGTTTTAACAACAGCCACATTTCAAACTAACACAGAAAGCAGGATACATTCATCTTCCACTCCTACTGTCTCTGACCTCATCTCTCTTCATTTAATCTCAAAATATTTCTTTTACAGATGACGTAAAAAAACAATAAGCTTCCAAAGCAGTTGTGATAACTGGCAGGCCTTTTGTTTTTTCAATTTAATTATTCAGTTAATTAGTCACGGTCTTTGATATCATCTTAACCATACAGTTCTGCCCAGATGTTTCCAAACAGTAATTGCAGGAACAATGCAAATACATTTTGGATTTCATATAGTTTACCTGATCAGTTTTCTTTGGGAGTGAAATTAATAATGAAAAAAAAAATCAATACATTAAACTGACTGTAATCTTTTGTTCGTTGTTGAGGACCCAAATGCAGGCAGGACGCAAGAAAATAAAGTTTAGAAATAAGCAATTGAAGAATAGAACATTTTTTTTTTATTGAAATGCAGAGAACACAGGAAGAGCTAAAATGGATCTATTGTGCAGGAACAGGATACAAATGGAGAAACAAACATTAAAAAAACAGACGACTAAATATAATTAAGCAGTGTCTAACCGAGAAAGTCACAGGTGTGTCTTGATTCTTGGAGCGAATGGGAAGCATCTGGCGCCGAGGGACTAAACGGACCAGAATGAAAAAAAGGGTAAGCAATTGTCAAATGAACTGGGATGGAACAAAAACACTAACTAAAGACAGCTTTCTGATTACCCAAGAGTCCAGGGAATCTTCCACAAAAAGGCTTGGGAACAAATTGGAGTAGAGCTGGATCATTCCTGAGAGAAAGTGCCAGTGTTCACTAATAGAGATGGACCATCCTTGACTTCCTCAGGAAACTCTAGATGATGTAAACAGCCTTCAGTCTAATCAGAATTTAAAAAAACATTCATTGGATGAGTTATGCTGCCCTCAAACCTCCTTAAGTAACTTGGGGCCAGTGTCTAAATTTAGAGGGTCAAGTTCTGCAAACCCAGGAAAATTGCAAACCATTACTTGGTGTGGTGGGTCAACCTTAACCCCCTCAACTAATTGGAAAAAGACACTGGAAGATATGTCTCCAGGAGATATAACTGATGGTAGTCCAGAGGATTGATGCATCTGAAGGAGAGTAGAGTGAAGATGGTAAATAGAGCTGCGAGAAAGAGGGAAAACAGACTGGCTCAAATAAAAAATAAAGTGCATATTTAATCTGATATTCATGCCCATGAGGATTTTCTCCTTACCTGCAACACAGCCCTAACATTAGAAGATTTCTCTGAGTTTAATCACTGAGGTCACACCAGTTTACTATGGCAACTATCAAATTCTCCCCTTCTTTTTTTCGTGTGAAAAATTATTTCCTGAAAAACAAAATCTGCCTTTTTACTCAATCCCAGTCTTGGCTCAGTTTTTGTGCATCATACACATTTATCAATAATTATACATACACAGAGCTTACGGTTATTACTCTATACTTCTGCACTTGTCTGACAAGTTAAATAAAAAGTTGACTTTGGTGGAAGCAAAGAGGAGTTGTTGTGTCGGGAACTCCTGTGGTGTGATTGAAGTCTCTCA
>JAUZNJ010038963.1:0-10898 GCA_034780135.1 Jordanella pulchra | reverse complement strand
GATAGCCCAACAGCTTTGCTTTCACAAGCAGACCATTATAACTCTGTCATAGGGTTCCACTTGTATATGAAACTTTATGGAAAATTATTTAGGGAGTGAAATTGTATACACCGGACATGGAGAAAAGAGAGAACATATAAAAAAGACAACAGAAAACCAAGGTAAATATCAAACAAACTGTTGCCCTGCGACAGACTGGCCTGTCCAGGGTGTACCCCGGTGTACCCTGGAGGATGGAGGATTTGTTCAAAAGATTTGGTTGCCAAATAAATCAGTTCATACCACTATAGTCTAGGTTGAAATGGGTTATCAGAATGGCTTTGGTCAGATTTAGTACGCTATATAAAGAGCTTCAACTCCATTTTCTGTTGCTTTACATTTATAATGGGCAATAAGCTAATCATACAACTTTAGTAGACTTTTATCACAAAACAGGTTTTGAGATGGCTTCCCATGACCCGGATGACTTAGAATTTGTACAGTCAAAAGCCTTTTGTTTTCCTCAACAGCTTAAATAGGTAATGAAGGTCCAAATAATCTTTCAGGCTCTCACCTTATTTAGAGTTTAGAGTTCTGTAGCTGGAAAATATTTACTTACGGAATATACAACTTTATCATGACTACGTATATGATTAAAAAATCTATAACTTATGAAAAAGATCAATTTCCAAATTAGGTCTTAAAAAATCTATTAGATAAACAATTGTAATGTCTATTCTAGATCATGTCTGATCTCAGCTCTTTGGCGTATGATGTGAATAAGTATGATTTGCATAAAGCATGAACAGGTGCATGATTGAATTACAGTGGAACTAAGATGATTCATTAAACGAAGCAAGTCAAAAATTCCTCTTATGCTGGGCTCACTTTGAAAACGGTGCAGCTGGTGTGCAGTGCAGGCATGCTCCAAAAAGCCACTCTCATTGAACGCTGTGATAAGGGTGGCCCAGCTGGTGCTCCGGTTGCAGAAATGGCACTTCAGAGAAAAGAGGTAAATCTGGGTTTAGGCTCTTTCCAGGACTTGTCAGGCAAAACTTGTCATCTGTGTGCATAAGTATCCTTTTTTTTTGTCCTCCATTGACCCCTCTGTTTTCTTGTGTTTCTGTTTTGCCATTTCGCTTGTGAAATTCAGGAGCTTAATTCAGAGATCACTGTAGGACGCGGACAAACTTCCTTCTCCCAGAATCACTTTGTCTATCTGCACAGTCTTGGTAACACGCAGTGTACCATGCCTGATATGAGTGTACACATTGATGAAATGATTTAAGTTGCTTGCATCACAGTGGCATTCAGTCACAGTTCATTATTCAGTACAAGGAATTGGTAACATTTTCCAGTTTCATTTATATGATAATTAATGAAGATAATGATAATTAAATATTCACATGTTAAATACTTAAAGGGGCATTGCCTCGTCACAGGACTTTTCAAATTATACAGCAGTAGTTCAGTCTGGTCACCTAAAATGTTTTTCTGAAAGACTACCACATCCTGTTAGCATTATTATTTGTTATTTTTGTTTTTATGCTTTCTTTTTGATTAATCTGTTAGTAAATAAACCCCCTTCATGTGTATTTATCATAAAAATACACCTGACTGGAGATACAATATTGCACACGTGCATGATAGGCTAACATGGAAGTGGTGGAACTAAGCACATTAACCCCTCCTGGCAGAGATGTAAAAGGAAAGAAGTCCAAGGTCCAATGTGATAAAGCACAAAAAAGGATTTGATTCCAACATGGATCAAACTTGAATAGCCTGAAACAATTTTCTGTTCTATTATCCTTGAAAGCATCATTTCCACTGAACTAATTGGCCAAAGAGACATCATAATAAAACATCTTTAAGGACAGTGCTGCTGAAACTTTTACCTTAATTTACTCTTCTACCTAGACTTTTTCCCTGTTGCTCTTTAGATGAGCAAGTAGACAGTTTGCATTCTGAAAGTACAGACATTATTGATTCCAGTGCTCTAGTTAGAGTAAAGGTTGTTTCTGGGGAAAAGGACATCTCTTTGGAGAAGTGTTCTACTAGACAAAAGTGAATAAAGACAGTGTTAAAAAAAACAACAAATGCTGATTGCTTTATATAACATCTATAAAGTGAGGCTTTACATGGATAATTTACAACTACACAATGCAAGGGATATTTCTTTTCTGCGATAATTAGCAAAACAATTGATAGTTAGCTAACACTCCTATGCTTGGGGCTCTACAATGAATTTACAAACTTCTTTACTGAAAAAAACCCCCAAAATGTTGTATAGGCAGTCTATATACTTATATCAAGACCAGTACCAAAATCGACTCACAACTACTGTAGAACCAGTTTTGACAAAATGTCCCTATTCTGCCAAATAAACTACAACCGCTAAGAAAAATTGTACACAAACTTAGCACTTCTCCCTCCTGTCTTCGTGTTTTAACTAGAGCTTTCCTTAAAAGAGTTTTGTCTGCCTTGTAGTCTGAGTAGAGGCAATTAATAAACACATCCCTTTTGTCAGATGTTTTTTCTCCAGGCACTAAAAGAGCAATTATCAAATTATACAAAGAACAAATTCGATAAGCTGCTACTGTAGAACTACAGGCCCATTTCTGGAGGTAGGTAGTAACTAGTCACATTTATTCCGTTACATTTCCTTGAATAATAAAAATAAATCGATAAATAAATAAAACTTTTTCATCAAGGGGAGAACTACAGTAACACTTATTTTTTCCTTTTAAATTACTGGTTATTGCCACTCTACTCTTCCATAGGGGGGACAAGTTTGTGATTAAAACATTTATCTTGGATTTTCTACTATTTTTTATTCTCTTCAAGAATTCTACTCACTTCCTTTGTTCTTTTCAGATGGTCTGGCTACTTTCCGCAGCTTCCTTCAGTCTGAGTTCAGTGATGAGAACATTGAGTTCTGGATGGCCTGTGAGGACTTCAAGAAGACAAAGAATCCTGTGAAGATGGCTGCCAAGGCCAAGCAGATCTATGAGGACTTCATCCAATCAGAAGGACCCAGAGAGGTCAGGGACTCCCCATTTATATGTTATTCATAGCATTACTGTGAGAAATAATATTCAAACATTTATTGCTTGCTCTAGCTGCAAAATTTATTTATTCTACTTTGACAGGTCAACATTGACCACTTCACCAAGGACGTGACTCTGAGGAACCTGGTGGCTCTCTCACCTTCCACCTTTGATCTGGCCCAAAAGAGGATTTATGCCCTGATGGAGAAAGACTCCTTTGGTCGTTTCCTCCGTTCTGAGCAGTACCAGGAGCTTCTGGTCAAATAAGAAAATGCAGCAGTTCAAAGAGATGGGGGTGTTTGAAACAGCAGTTGATATGTAACAGTAAAACAAAAGTCACCGATTTGGTAAAAGGAGATAGATAATAACAGGCCCTTGCATAAGACAGATTGAAGAAATTTGCAACTACCAAAATTAAGGTTTAAAATATGTCTGTATGCTGAAACAAAATTACAAACTGCATGTTGAAATAGCTCTATCTCCTGACATTACACAAATGTTCCTGAATTTTTATCTGAAAATGAACTGCTGAGAACATTGGATTCATCTTTTCTTGTTGAAGTTCCAAATTATACATCTCCTAAAAAATGCAGACATTTTAACTACTTCACCCTCACACATTTTCTAGACAAAACTTCTGAATTAATTCTCTGAAAAGGAAATAACTTAAAATACACCTGTGCCTCAAGGTGTTTAAAATCCAAAAAGTTATATTAATGAGCAAAACATGAAGGCCTGTTTTGCATTAAAAGCTTTTTTTAATTTAAATTAACTCACCCTCCCAAGAAATCTTTACATTTTTATCTTACAAAAAGAATGTTACAGATATAATAACCTTCTTTATTTTAAGTATTTCTCTTAATTGTTATATCTTGTTATGATTTTTTACTGGCATGCCAAATAGATCTATAGCAATTGATATTGCAATGACGGTAACGCATGCAGTACAGTTGGCTTGATAAGTGCCATTATCTACACAACAAGGGCAATTAAACAGTTTATCATGTTTCAATATAGATGTGACTTTTAAAGATGTTTCCACCAGAAATCTGTTTTTTATCACAGGAGAATGTAACTTCTCTGACTCTTCGATATCCATATTAAGGATTGTTTGTATGCTTTTATCAACATTACATCAACAAAACATGACAGAATAGCCTAAACTCATTAGGACCCAAACACAACATCAGCTATGACTCAGTGTTGTTAATTAACATGATTTAACAAAAGAAACAAATGAAAGCTATACCACAACAATAATATGTTCACCTTCATAATTTTAAGTCAAAACATCCTTTAAAAAATTATGGCCAGTTTTAATTATCCTGGGAAACAAAGACATTAAATGGTTTCAAAGTTAAATGTAAGACTGAATGTATCATTTGTGGTTTTAAAAAGATGCACCATCAAATATACACTTCACTTCCTTTTCAGTGCCTGGAAGAGAGATGACTCATTGTTCTATAAGAGAGAGACTCTTGAGAGAAGCTTTTTCAAAGTCAAAGGCAGAACTATTTGAGTTTAAGAATTTACTATATCATTGAGGTAATATTAGTGCAATAAGTGCTGATTTCCAAATAACTTTTACTGTTTTTTTCCACATAACTATTTCACATTCACATTAATAGCACATTTGGATGATTACCAAACCCACCTTTTGGTTGTAATTCCTCTTTAGGGAGCAATTGTTGATAATATTTCTGTCAAGCTGGCTCAGTGGTATAGCTCTTTGGTTGCCACTAAAATGCAAGTTGCTGGGATGGGAAAACCAAGTAAGAGGGAATCTGCTTTAAAAAGAAGCAAACAGAGCTGTGGGTTTACACAAAGAAAACTCTTTTTTACTTTCCCATGATATCATACCGAGGTTGTACTGTAAGTTTGCATGCTTGGTCCCCAGATGAATTCAGTTAACAAAAATATGGGAGAACCTTCTTGAAGGTATGCATTGACTAACAATGCCCTGGTGTGTAGTTATATTATTTGGCTTTAATTTAAAAATCCATTGCTGGGTAACTTTATGGATCATATGAAAATTATTTAAAGAAACACAACAAAAAATATAAAACCTTCATTTTTCATATTTCCACTATTCTCTTATCACGCTGCATTTACAACCAAAAGTTATCTGACAATTTTTAAGCTACAAGAAAACATAAAGGTACACTTGTTAAGAAGGGCAAGTAATGGAGTGGTTGTTGTCAGAGTGCAATGTTAAAGTGTCAGAAGATTTGCATTTAGTCAAATATAGTTAAATGTAGTGATCATTGGGTGTGATTATATATATTCTTTTTTTTCTTTACACATATAGAAAATCATTAACCAATACAGAAAAGAAATCTATAACTCAGCCTTCTAAATCCTTATTACCTTTACACTGATTATATTTTCTAAATATCTTAAGTACTTCATTGAATTTTTCAGCTATTTCATCAAAACTGCACTGGATGCAAAGTACTCAAATTCTCCATTTGTCTTACTTTGGATAGCTTTGATAGGGTCGACAGTGGCACAGATTGACCAGTCTGGAGTCACTACCCTTGTTCTACAAGTGGAAAAGTCATTCTAACATAAAATGTAAAAGGTAATAAGGGCTTTAACAGTGCTGAATATTTGTTTTTGCATGTAGTCTTGCATGTATGTTTTGTAGTGGATCACATAAAAATATATATATATGCATAAATGTTTTGAAGATGTATTTATTTATATGTGTAAATATCTATTTATTCTAAATATAACAGTGCAGCCAATGGTTCTTTGGTTAATGGTTTTATTGAAAAAACAACTCACTTCTAACTCCTAAAAAGACTAATTTCAGTGTGTTTTTGAGACAAAGCACACATAACATGTAAGCATAACAAATATGTTCAGACCTCTTGGCTTTTATGAACTTTTTTAACCCCAAACTTCAATCCTTCTTAATATGATGTATTGTGACCAACCAACCCAAATTAGAAGTCAGTTGTGAAGTGAAAGAAAAAGGATAAATAATTTACAAGCACCTGTGAGAGATGAACACTTAAAAGTATGGACGGCATCTGTGTGCATGTTGAGCATTGAGACTCAGAGCAGAGAAAAGAGAGAACCGATCAAGTGACAACAGATTGAGTTGGTTTGATTTACTTACTACTGTTGATTAATAAATACATTGCATATCAACCTAGTTAATTACCACTTATTCTTTATTGCACACAGTAGTGATAATGTTCCATCTGTATATTTTATGAACAATGCATTAAAATTTTGCAATGATCCAGATCATGTGCAAGTTTTAGCTATAAGTGTGAGTCACAATATGGGGCATCGTTTGCTGCTTGGTGGAGGTCTGCGCTCTCCGAGTGCTCTTCTAGTTAATAATATTATTAATCATATTAAAATTATCGATCCTTTCTGTGAAATTCAGTGACTACACATGTCAATTCAATTCAATTTAAAAAATTATATATATATTAATCCCAAAGGGAAATGAAATGTTGCAGTAACTCATGTTTTTTTTTTCTGCATCAAGTTGTTGTAGGTGTTGATAGCTGTAGGTATGAAGGATCTTCTGTATGTCTTACATTGGATCCGGAGAAGTCTCTGACTGAAGATACTTTGTTGGTGTTTAGAAATCTCTCAAAGATGATGCTCACTGTTCTAGAGGAGTTCCTAGAACAAAGCCGGCCTTCTTTATTAGCTTGTTGCTGTCACTGGTAAAATAACCTACTTCTCTTATACTTATTGCATCAGTATATCTGTTTGATTCATTTTTATATACAATGTGAGATCTGTCGTTTCTCTTATCACATCATTTTGATTTACAATAAAAGAGACAACTCATTCAAGTTGCTGTTGGTGAAAAGACTCCACTGCATAAAACATAGGGGAACGATACAATTACTAGGTCTTACTCTTGATTTGAATAAAAAAATAAAATAAAATCTATGCAGCAGTTAGTTGATTAAATTTTAATTAATTTGTCAAAAAGAGAATATTCAGGATGTACACGAGAAACAAGGTGGGCAGCTCACAAGCCGGGCTGTAATAATAAATAAATGGAACTCAGGAGATTTATAATTGAATGACAAAAAATAACTACCTCTTCTAACCTTTCTCTACATGTGTAATTAAAACAAAATTATGCATAAGAAATACACAACTAAAACATCAGAAATGAGTGAGAAGCAGAGCGGAAACAGATGCAACCAAGGAGCCAGCTGCCAACACAAACACTGTCACAAGTTTCCAAGGAAGCATCCGTTACCACAACAGCTCTTGGACCTAACGGAAAAGGTCACGTGCTTTTGGTCCCCAAAGGAGTTCAGTGACTTTCTGGCGGCCCTTTGTTTAGCTGCAACATATACAGTACATTGACACATTTCCAGGAACAATGTAATCTGTGACATTATCAACTGGGGAATCCTCTAGCCTTTAAGTCACATCCTGCAGAAAGCTTGCACCATGAAAATAACTATTGTATTTATAAAAATATATCCACTGTTCAACCTCAAAACTGGATATCATTAAATATCAAGCTTGCAAGGCATGGAAAATCAAGGTAAAATCTGTCTCACTTTTAATAGTTCACTCATTTATAATTTTCATTTTAAAAGGTGAGCCTTTTTGAGACATGAGGTATATCTGCAATTTGTAGAAATACTTATTTAATCTGCCATAGAGTATAAAATAGCTATGGTTCAAAATGAATAAGATTAAAATATACAATAGAATACTTCAAACACGTACAATCAGGGCAGATAAAATCATGAAAAACAAGATAAGACATTGTCAGGTGATGTAATTATTGTAGTAAAAGTAATGTACTAAACAGGCATTAATGAAGCAAGTTTTACAATCCCATGGACTGAGATGGTGCTGTTCCATCCTTTTTAGTTGTTAATATTGACAGGTCAAACATAATCTGGAGATTTTTTTTTTTTTTACTTTTTTTTTCTTTACTGTTAGATGTAATTGACCTTAATGTCTGAATAAGAAGTTCAAATCAGTGTATCATCATTTACAGATTCATAAAAATATTCACACACTGATGGCAAGCTGCATTGCAGCCACGGCTGCCCTGGCCAGACTGACAGAAGTGAGTCGTACACAGGTCCCCTGGGCCCTCTGAGCACCATCAGCAGGTTATGTCGGTAAAGTGTCACACACAAGGACACACCACCTTTGAATCTGTGACCCACTGTTTTCAGAACAAAGTTCTGCATCCTCTGGTGTTACCCTCAGTAAAGTTGGGACTTTTAGAGCTATAAACTGTGTGAACGGTGGAGTATGGCTTATTTAACTACAAGTGTTAAGGGAGCACAGCACATTATTACATCTAATTACATACATTTCTATTGCATTTCTGTAAAAGTTTCATATCATTTTAAATTTACATTCATCCTAATTTTTTAGACAATACCTGAAACCATATAAGTATTTAAGGCTGAAATAGTGTTTAAAAAAAGTTCTCTGTTCACCCTGAGGTTTGCATTTGCCCACTTCACATGGTTTTATACCAATAACGGGGTATCTGCTGTTCTTACCTTTGTAAGGACACATAATCAAACATGTCATAGCTTGTGGGAAAAAATATATAAAATAATTAAAGCCTCTGTAACCGTCCTCATAATACAATTACTGTGTAACACCATTTACTCATATACAATCGACATGGTGCATTTCCAGACTGGAAGACAATGACTCTGAGTGTTTTTTTAATAAATAAAGAAACAACATTCTAAGACACATCTCACCAACTGGAACTATGAATATATTTCAGTCTTTGGATCTTTGAATCTAAGAAGCCTAAATAAATATGAAATCATACAATTTTAGTTTTCAAATGAGTTTTTGTTGTTTGTCAAATCTTCCATGCTTTAACCATATGGGTCAATAATTTTTGAAAAGACTAAGTTACATACTCTGCTAGCATGTTAATGCTGACCATGCAAACTTCTCACCTGAACTGTAAATACAGAGTAAAAAGTAACAGGTTTAAACAGTTTTATGCAGTACACATCTTTACACAGGACAGTCGTTATTTATTCCTGACTATGACAGTCTTACCCACACACTTCTTTTAAGGTATACAATTCACATTTCCCATATATATCAAGCATTTAAGAAACAGAATTAATTCTGAAGAGTATTGTGTACCAAACATTTTTTTTACAACAAATTACTATTTTTTTCTCCCCCAATGAAATGAAGCAAGCTGCTGTCATTTTAGACATTTATTGAAGGGGATAAAGCAACAGAGGATTCCAGTATTCAATATAGCGTTTAGAGTTAACTCAGGATTTTAAAGCTATTTGTGTGTACTGCAAAAAAAATGAACTTGATCAAATCAGAAAAAATATAATGTACAACAAAATGTATTTAGTTTTTTTTATTATTTTAATCAGTTCTGACATGAAAATGCATAAACCTTGTTCATTTGAAAAATGGTTGTAATAGATCTTAAAAACACAACATGTCAATTTTCACAAATCTTTTTTATCAAGTCTGGCACTCTGCTTAGACTGGTTTTTAATCTTACCTCTGGGAAAACAGAACAGAATTAAAATCTAGTTTAATTACTTTTCCTCCATCTGATTTTCACAAGAAGGAGAGGTGGCTTCCCTAATATGAAAGCATTTATTAAAAGAAAAAAATGTCTGTAAACTGTGAACAACTGTGGAGGCTTTTTCTTTTTGAGTGGTTTGAAAATCAATATTTATTGCCGGCAGTCAGGCCCACCAATAAACCTGCCTACACCTTTATGATTAGGTGAGATCACAGTCCAAAAAACTTCTACTAACAGCTCAATGTCTAAGCTGATAAAAAATGCAGCTTGATACTGAAGTACGGGATTTATCACTGTCTTCAAGGCAGCTATATCTTTCTATCATGCTTTTTCAGTCCAGAAAGTGTAGTCATAGCAGCTTTGTGGTTTATATTGTTCAAATACTGTCAGAGGGAAACATTATAAATAATCTAATTTTGCATGTTTCACATTTTTGTATACACTAAATGTGTGAATGATTTTGCGCTGACAAAAAAATTAACTGAAAATCATGACATTGACAAAAATACTTTTAGGCACAATGATAGTTTGGTGGGTGCTTGTATAGAGTACATATTTTACTGAGGTGTCTTGAAAGAGATATTCCTTAACTCCCTGGGAACTATTGGGTTGTTGAGGTTTTTATTCTTTCAAAGCATTCACAAAGCTGAAAGCACAACCTCATCTGAGTGAAATGTGCTAGATAGAGGAAAAGCACAGAACTGAGGGCAGCGATTAGGAAAAAAAGGTTCTCAAAACAAAATCGTATTTTGTCATCTAAAGTGAGCTTCCCACTGTGCAGGTATTGGTGAAACACACGAGGACCAATGTTTCAAATTGCTGTTATTATATATTTCTTTAAATAACATTTTTAAATGACTTCCAAACGGACTGTCAAAGCTGCAGAGAAATTAGCTAAAAAAAGCATCATATATAAAACAGAGCAAAGCATAGTACCTGGTGAATAGTAGGTTTACTCATAGAAATTAAACTTTTCCCGTTCTTGCTGTTGCATCATTTTCTTTAAGAATAATTTTGCATGTTTTTTTTTGGTTTTTTTGCAGTTTTACACCATATCTGTCCAACTTTTATTGAAGGGATGTACTGATCGACCACTTAGGTGACTGATTTAAAAAAATATAGTTGTTATTCTTGTTGCTTTAACTTTTCTACACCTATTTCGTTCCCTTCACATTTCCATTAAGCCTGCATTCGCCACTCAGGAAATGAGAAGCTTCTTTATTGATGAGCTTCATGTCTTGTTCACCTTGTTGGTGTCATGATGCGGTTGTTTGGTGGGTGGTGAGGCAGAGGCAGAACCAGGTTGTAGTGAAGAATTAGGAAGATTTAAT
>JAUZNJ010038962.1:0-10898 GCA_034780135.1 Jordanella pulchra | reverse complement strand
TTGGTGTTACCATGCTCCTTGGGAGTTAATGTTGAAGAATATTAATGGAGGACTGTTTGTTATCCCATAAACAGTTCCTTGTTTGTAAAGATTAAATTTTGGTGGGATAGACTGCAGATAATCTGATCTGTCGCCATGAAGTATCTATCAAACCCTCTCTGCCAATGTCTCACAGATCCTTCTGCTTTTGAACCTTTATTTGTAGTTTTTGTGGTTTGCTTTGTTGGATTATTCGTTTTTTATGAAATTGGAAATATTAACAGTTAAACTATTAATTAATTAACATAATTAGGGCCTCAGTTGTGTGTAAAGGAAACGATACATCAGCACAACTGAATGGTGGTTCTCTTAATGCTGCTTAAAAGTTTGGTCACACATTGCTGTGGTATGGCATCTGATCTCTCAACCACATTAGGTGATCAACAGCACACCGAAGCTTACCCCACAGCACTGTGGGCTTCAGATCAGGACTCTAAGCCATTTCATCTTTTCCACTCCACCATTGGACCTTAACATCTTGAGGATAAAGTAGGAAAGAGTTTGTAACCTTGGAGCTGAGATATGGAAATGTCCATGGTTGTGGAATTGTAACTCAATGTCTCTTTAAATCAGGTATTTTTAATGATGACAAGCTTTGTTTCTTGTTTCTAAGTTGCATCCCCGCACCACCAAACTACCAGCTTCAAAGGCTTCGAGCAAACAGCAGGGAAGATTTTGCAAGTTTTCCAGTTGCGTAATTTATACTCTCTGTTGTGGTGTTTAATGGTTGTTCTAAAACTGGTGGACCCATTTCCTGCCAATTATGTGACACGAGGCACATTGAGTAGCTTTTGCCATTGAAAATCTGAGTTTCTATAACATGAAAATTCTTTATTTATAACCTTGATACCTTTAAAATTGTTAGAAAAAAGTTTTTTTTAAGTTTCTAAATGAAAAAAGCTCAGTTACTGATTTCCAGTGTTAGTCTTATAAACTGTTTTGTATAAAAATGGATGAATGCTAAGTTAGCAAAGTATCTGATAACTTGAAAAATTACTCAACTGAAGCTTAAAGGTCCCGTATTATGAAAAATTTACATTATGACCATTTTGTAACTGTCCTATGTGTCCTGAAGTGTTATAATTTTCTCAAATGAAAACAAAAACCGTTTACCGCTATCTTTCTTCAGTTCTTAGCTAGTCCAGCTACGGCCTTCGTCGAATGTATTGTTCCACACTCCTAGGCTATTTTTATGAACTGTGCCTGGTTGTCATGGTTGCATGTTCTGGGGGCGTGACCTTTGGGAGAATGAGGGCATGGAAAACCAAAAACAGCTTGTGGCTGGATGAGGAGATTTGGGATAAAGCATGTCTGCCCAATGTGAGCGGAGTTTTCCTGCACAAACTAAAGAAACATGTTATTGGTGCATCATTGTTCATATTTTTCATCTTCAAATGTAGCAGAATATGGAGCCTTTCATTGCAAATTCAGACTGAAAGATTTCATTCAGCCTCACCTCCAGTATGGCCAGTCATCATCAGGACTATGCTCCAAAAAAAAGATGTTTCCACCAACAGTTTTCTGCTCCATTAAAACTGCAACCCTCCCCACCACATCTCCACCATCATTATTGTTTTTATTTGGCTCCTCTTCTCCTTCAACCTTCGTTCCACCACCAGTGTCAGGCTGCTGGGGAGGAAGACTGACCTATCATACTTCATCTACTCAATCATAACACTATCATTCTCTATACATACGTCTTCCATTGGGGCCTGAGCACCAAAGGCTATAGTTTTTATCTCAATAAACTCTCTGATTATTGCTTTTCTTTGTGAGTAAATTCAATTCTAAGATAGCTACTCAAACTCAGAAACAACTTCTCTCGGATGTTTAACTTTCACATTCATTTTTAAAGTATAAGCAAGAATTCAATGTTTTAAATTTTCAAAAGGTTTTTGATTTATATAAGTTAAGAACGTAAAATAAAAGTTGCATTAGGGAGGAAAATAACTGATTTTTTCCTTTTTTTGTATTTCATAAAAACTGAGGTTTCTGGCTTTTTGATTGTCTACTTTCGTTCTGACAGAAATCTTCTCCAATCTTTTCCCACTGTGCTACAGAGAGAAGGAAAAGGAAGAATCAGCAGAGGTAAACTTGAGCAGGTGATGTGGCAAAGTTATAATTGTTCATTTGTTCACACATTCACGGCTGACAATGAACCACCTGCTGCGTGTGACACCCTTAGTGATAATATGGCGTCTACACTTGCACCTAGAAATTCTGTTTCATTTTTTAGCTGCTATTATGATGTGTCACAGATGCTAAGCTAAAGGTCTACAGTTCATTAGGAAAAACAAACAACTAGAAAAAATGTATTTATTGGTTGTTTGAAGATTATATTTTTATTAAAAGGTCAGGAGTAATCTGATACAAGGTATTTGATTAATAAACCTGCAGAGTTTACTACTTACTTTAAACATACAAGTTAAACTGATTTAAAAAACGTTTAGGATTGCACTGAATTTACAGAGCATCTCTACACAAGTCTTAGTGTTTGACAGATATTACAGGCTAGCATGCTAATCTCATCTGCGTCCTCGTACATTACAAATATCTCTCCTATACAAATTCAACAAGGAAAATGTATTTTTGTAGTATTTTTGTAGTTGAATGTATTTTATCCATGCAGATGCATCTGTTTCACATTGTTTTAAGGTGAGCTAAAAAGGAGCTGGCAGGAGTTTGATGTTTGCCAAATGTGTGCAAACCTGACAAGACTACAGCAAGTGTCTCCTTCCTGACCTATTAGTATTCTGAAAAGTAGGTCAATCAACAGAGTAGGGTAGGAACATGTGCAAAGAACACGTTTTTATCTTGACAATATTAGTGCCTCACTATAAAGTATACTCAGTCCAGTTAAATGAATACGAAAGCCTTCCAGCCTATTTACTCAGCAACGTGGACATTATAATCTGCCTTAATTCACAGCTACATCCTTTTGTTTTATTCAAATATATGAGATCTGCTTAGTTCATTATTTACTGCCAGATGCTGTTTACAAATATTTGAGGAACAACAAAAAAATAAAACAATAATAATAATAATTCAGCCAGGCCTGATTTCTCTGATATATACATAAGACATAAACTATCTTTAGGGTTAACTAAAACAGAAAAAGAAAGCCAATCAGATAGATTATGTGATCCTGATTTTTATTTCAATACATTTTCAAGTAATACATCTGCTAAATAAAGTCATACATTGCAGGCAAAGGTAATGCTAGTGTTTGCAGATAAACAACACAGTAGATCAAGAGAAACCAAACAGGTAAAGGGATGAAAGTGTGTGAAAAAAAACTGCTGATTTGATGCAATGCTTGGAATGGAAAGTGAAAGCATAGGTGACTATAGGCACATGTGTAGGTGTTTGTGTGATGGTATCCATTGTTCACATATTCTACCCCTGTTTTATGCAGAACTTTTAAATATTTAATGGTATGTTAAAAGGTTTATTTTTTTCCCTTTTTTGTATGTTTATTTGCTTTTAGGTCTCTAGAAAAGGTGGTGTTGATGGCTTGCAATGGATTCAATACATTTCTGGTTATGTAAAGTATTTGCTTTTAAAAATCAGCTGTAAGTATATCTTTTTACTTATCTTGCTAGTCATATAATCCATTCTTTAGTGTATAATTTGAGGAAATAACACACAGAAGGATGCAAATGCAGCTGGACAGAGCAGATCTTTATAGGTTTCTGTTTCACAGGTGCATCTCAATAAATCTGAATATAATCACAAAGTTAGGTGAGGTAATTTAGTTTGAAAAAGGGAAACTTGTATAGATTAACCTCTTTTGTAGAAATGTACATTATGTTTAACATTTATTTGCATTAATTTTGATAATTATGGTTTACACATTGTAAAAAGTCAAATATTAGGTTTGCAAGAATAAATGGATATTACATAAGACCTATGGAAACAGTATTTTAAACAATAATCTATCTGCATTTCATGACTTAGAAAAGAACATAGGTAGGAGTGCCAACTCATTGACAGTTGTCCAGCAGACGGTCACAGAAATCCTCCACAAAGAAGGTAAGCCACATGGGATCCTGGCTGGAGAAGCTGGCCATTTAGAGCTTTGTATCTAAGAATATCATACTATGAAGTTGAGTGGAACTCAACTCAACTTTATTGACAGTCTCTTTAAAACAACCACAGCTGCCACAAAGTGTAAGTAAATTGATTAAAATAAAAAAAAACAATTTAAAAGAATAAAACCAGTAAAAATAAACAGATAAATAATGAAAATAAATAAAAAACAAACAAAACCAACAAACAAAACACAAATACAGAAAGAGTCTTAAACTTGTTTGAAAGCCAAAGAATAAAATCTGGGTTTTAAGAGGAATTACAAAAATGGACAGTGAGAATGATTGTCTAATGTGGAAAGGGAGCTCATTAAACAATTTTGGAGCGGTAACTGAAAACACTCTTTCCCCTCTGATGTCTCTGTCGCTCTGGTTGCGTCCGACTTTAATCTCTGATGCACATTTTTTTCCACAGCATACTGACTGCATGGTGCACAGAGCTCCTTACTTACAGGGTGAGCAGATCGTTATTTTCACTTCTGTTTCATTGCCCCAGAAATTAAAAGAATGTCCCACATTTGACTGGTTTAGAATATGAAAATTGAAACAAAAAAAAACAAAACAAGTTGCAAAGCAAAGCCCCACTTCATGAACAGCCAGCGCAGCATGCTTTAACCAGAATACATAGAAGCTTCTATTACCTACAAGTCTTGGAAATTATTTTTAAGAAAAGAAAAACAAAGTCTGTGGGTGGGTTATATAGGTACTGGGTGAGGCACTGAGAGGGGATTCTCAGAGAGTGATTTTTTTCTCAGAGAGTGAAGAAGGAGAGTAATAGGCTGTCCATCAAGATACCATGGTCTCAATTGATGCAGCAATTCCTGTTAGCAGGAATAAAGGTAGATGCAAGGACATACAAATATCAACATAAATAAATGTTTCATTAAACTTTGTTTAAGTTAAATTTATATCATAAATTATTTTTTGTGTATAATGCTGTAAATTTGTTTATTTGATTATGATTATAGTCTATTTTTTTAAGCTGCACCTGTAAGAAATATGCAAAATCAAATCCAAAATGGCTGTAGGAGGTTCTGGATTACCAGGAAAATACTTGGTAGGATTCAATTGTTACGGTTGGAGATTGCCTCTGGTAAACATCCCATACTTGCCTTCGAAAGTCAGGTTGCTCACAAAATATAGCCAGAAGCTGTTCACACCTGCTTTGATCACTTCTGTCCTTATAACTGTGGAGGAATAACCAAACATGAGAGTTTGTAGGTTTCCCCCGAGGCCTGAAAATGAAGAGATAAAAAAGGTAAGTTTTTTGTTTTGTTTTCTTTTTTTTTTGGCTGACAGGTCTTTCAAGTTATTTTTATCTGCAGGCAAAGCAAGATTGTATAGTCCTTTTTTGTGCTGTAAGGTTTGCTTTTCACTTTGTTTCTTCTTAGCTTTTTTATGCAGTGCAGCAGATTTTAGACACACTGATGGCTGTTGAGCCTGAGGGAATCACAACTAATCTACTGTAGGTGCAGGCAGCACTTGTTACATTATGTGGTTTATGGTACTGTAAACCAATTATAGCAGAAACAAAAAGGAAATGAAAGAACAATTTCACTGGCCACTTTATTTGTTTTATTGCTTGTTATCATAAATGATGAATAAGCCAATACACAAATGGTGAAAACAACAAACTCAAGAAACAGACGGGGTTACTTATTCTTGATAAAACCTCTTTACATGGAATGGAGAAAATATATGGTGACTAGCCACTATATGGACAAACAAGAAGACCTCGGAGGAGGATATTTAAGATCACAGAAAGGCATAGTACAACATGCATTCTTTGATTGGGCAAAATCTCAAACCTTGAAGTGGATAGTTTACAGCAGCTGAACATAGAAAAAAGGTTGAACGAACAGTTAAGCCTTGAACATCCAGAAAAAAGAAAAGATTTAGGCTGGAGGTCAGTGCTGGTGTCAAGATTATTTTTCTGGCAAAACGTAGGCTTTTAATACCAGTGATGGACAGTGAAAGAGTACATTTACTTGATTACTTCACTTAAGTACAGTTTTTCAGTATCTTTACTTTACCTGGGTAATATTTGGGGAGCTATTTATAACTTCTAATAATTTCAAAGTCAAATATTGTACTTTCTTTCCACTACATTTCTAGGAAGCTAGTCGTTCCTTTTGGCTCAGCTTAGCTTTGTAATCCGCTGTTGCTGTTTTTCTTTCTTGAAA
Organism: Jordanella pulchra; assembly: GCA_034780135.1. Lineage (NCBI taxonomy): Eukaryota > Metazoa > Chordata > Actinopteri > Cyprinodontiformes > Cyprinodontidae > Jordanella > Jordanella pulchra. Next base: position 4,588 of record JAUZNJ010038962.1, on the reverse strand, counting down.
TGCAATTGGTCACGCAGTTCATCCTTAAGAGCAGCTTTCCTGGATATTTTAGTTATCTCTCGTTTCCAACACGCCTGGCTCAAATGGTAGCTCATTAGCAGATTTATACAGAACGATGACATGCTGAGGAGGTATTTACTACCTTCTCCCAGGAGAAGAACTAAAACATGCAAGATACCAACCCTTGAGGACTGAATTTGGACTGTTTTGGGGATTTGCATGACCTTCCATAAAACGAGAAAAACTCTGGGCAGATATTACTATAATATACAAATCTGATCAAGGCATGAGTTGCTGCCATGTGGTCAAATTGTCAAGTAGAATGAGTTCTCAAAGCAGAGTTGTAGTTTCTTTATGGTGATAGATTCGACCTTAACCTAAAAATCCAGACTCTTCTTGCTTCTTCGCGGTTTGTTTTTAAATAAAAATAACAATCAAAGTAGCTGTCTTTATTTTTATGCTGAAGTTCTTTACAGGTGGTATAGCAGAGTGGTTCTACTCATCAATATATATTGGTTAAATGTAATTTTCTATATGCTGAGTCTTCTGTGTCATTTTGAGGGCGAGTAATAATTAAACAGTATACTGTAATTTAATCTTTTCTTACACACTGTAACTTACTATTTGTAATTTTTATAGATCAAAAAATATTTAATCAGTTTTTATAATCGTGGGTTGTCAATAGATCAGTTACTCAGTATTTCAAATCTACTTGAGTGAAAATATGATGAAGTAGTGCTACTTTTACTTCAGAACAATTTCTGGGTAGTCCATCCGCCTCTTCCCTGGACACAGACTGTTTCAGTCCCTTCCTTGGAGAGACTCTGGTCCTTTATGACCAGAACCATATACTTGTGTTCTTGTGCCATTTATCTCAGTAGTTTCTTAGTAGTAGTTTTCCTAGTCCTGTAAAATGTTAATATTTTTTATTTTAGATAAGATAAAATAGGATTTACTGTCATTGTCATCAACAGATTAAAATGAGATTAAAGTTGTGCTTGACTTGAGCTGAAGTGCAGGTTATAAAAAGAAATAAATAGTACAAAACAAGAAATAAATAGCACCAGAAGGTTTCAGCACTTGGAGGTGCAAACAGAAACGTTTGTGTGTATAAAGATTTTAAATTTTAAACAGAGTGATGTCAAGAACAGAAGTTCTTATGCCTTTGAATTTAGTACCATGATTGCCATCGGATAGAAACTGTATTTTAGACAATTTTTCCTGGTTTTTATTGCTCTGTATCTCTTGCCTGATGGCAGCAGCTGGAAGAGACGACGGCCAGGGTATGAAGGTCATTTGAACTGCCCATAGCTTTGTTGCTGAGCCTAGAAGTGTAGATCAGTTACTGGTCAGGGAGGGTGTAGCCAACAGTTCTCTCTGCTGCCCAGACAACCCCAGAGCGCCTTCTTGTGCGAGGATGTCCTGCTGCCGTACCAGAAACACACCGTACATGAGCATGCTTTCTATGGAGCAGTGATAGAAGACCTGCAGCAGATCTGGGGGGAGACGATTGTTCCCAGATTCGCAGAAAGTAGAGCCTCTGCTGCACCTCCTTCAGAAGCTCCTTGGTCTTGGTGCTCAGGGTTAGGTTGTCTTCTAACTCAATGTCCAGAGCACTTGGAGCCTCTGCACACAGATGGTGAAAGGCTGGATTTCTGTTTTGTCCCTGCTGTAGTCGATCACCAGCTCCTTTGTTTTGGAGATGTTGAGGAGCAGGTTAGTGACTTTGCACCACTCTGACAGCTGCTCCACCTCATCCCTGTACTCCAGCTCCCCCTTTCTGCCTGAGATGAGACCAACAATTGTCATGTGATCTGCAAACTTTATGATTTTGTTGCTAAGGTGGTTGGAGACACAGTCATGTTTGTAGAGGACGTAGAGAAGTGGGATGAGCACGTAACCCTGTGGCGAGCAGTGGAGATGTGTCTTCAGGCAGACATTTCTCCAGATACATTATAAGATAGACTGTAAGATGAACCACTACCAGAGATACTGCCTGTTCACAGTCCAGATCAATAAAAAACTTGTCAACCTTCTATGAGTTCAAACAACATTTAATTCTAACAGCATACTAACGTACTTTAAATTGAACTGAAAACCCATTCAAGTGGCTGGTTTGAATGCTCAGCAGCACTTTGTTTCTCTTTTAGTGACAGTGCAGCTATGTTCTGACCTTGTTCCAGAGCAGAGCAGTAAAAATCATTCTTAGTTTGTGGAAAAACCATTGTATGTTATTTGGCCCCCATGTATATTAGAGCTGTGAGAAAGAAGAGGTCTCATTTCCATTAAAACACTGTTCTCCTCTCTGTATAGGCATAAAGTGTTTTATGCAATTATGCTTAGTGCCACATAACACTAGAGCGACTATCAAGTATATTACAGTCATTATAGAAGAAGTAAGTGTCGGCTCTCTAATCAGTAGCTTATAGATCGTATCAAAGCAAAGAGATTTCAGTATGTTTCACTGTGAAAGATGTTGGCATTCAACCGACATTACATACATAGACTAGATATCCAAATATACAAAGAACAAGGATGTCTTTAGTGCATTTGGGAATCAACCTAGTGTAGATACCAGCACAAACATACATTTATTCTAAAGGGATTTCTTTTTCCTCATGTAGAGGAACTGATTGTTCCTCGTGTGCGTATGAGAGCTCTTGGCTCTCAACCTGTAGGTTCCTTTAATTTCCAAATTCAGCTAGAAACAACAGGCAATGATTAGGAAACGTACTCAAAAAATTCAGCAGATGATGGAGGAATCCATTCAACAGAGAAGACAGAAACCTCAGAAGGAGAGATCAGGTTTGTGGCTGGATTGATTCTGGATTCTAACAGTTCAAAATGCCACCAACCTTCTTAGGATGCAAAAAACAGGAAAGGAGGAGGTGGAGACTTCAAAGCGGTGGTGACATCACACTGCTGAGGATTCTCAGTTATGGTTTCCTATGGAGAGAACTTATTCTCTGGGGACAGGAAAATGGTCAGAGATCTGGGGCAAAGGCGAGAATCATGAATCTTGGCACAGAAAAATGTAATTGTGTTATGATTTAAAATTCTTGTTCTTGACCTTTTTTTCTTGTCTTTTGCTTGATTCTACACTATCAGCCATTTTGTTACTTTTTCTCTGCTGAGGATAGTGTCTGTGTAGTCTGTGTTGGCTCTGCCTGATGGCCCGTACTCTGCTACCTGTAAGGGTTCCCAACCGACGAGCCGGTAAAGAACAAAACGCCTCTGGAAGATAAATGAATTCTGTATATGGTTTTGGCAAGTTTATTTTTTATAGCTCTGGCTTTAGACTTTAATTTTTCTATCTGTTTACCTCTTTTGGATTTATTTGGATTCCTGGAATGTTAAGTTCCAGTTTAAAAATGAACAAATTTGCACTTGGTTATTTATTACTTTCACTAGCATATGTACATTCACATACAATTTGAGGCTCAATATTGGACTCTTATGACATTCTGTTTGGATATGTATGTTTTATTAATTACGTTTTTTTTATTCTACTACCTCTAGCTTTGAGCTTCTTGACAACAACATTATGAAGTGTAACATAATGCCCTCAAACAAGTGAGCATTAACAGGTCGATAGACAATACACCCTCTCTTTGAAATGACTGTTCTGCTTATTGCTAGAAAAGCAAAACCCTGAATCAGAAGATGAGTTTTCCTAATCTATCACTTAGTTTTGAATTTACAAAATAGAAAAAAGCCACACAACTCCATCTTTGAAAAAGTGTTTCATTTGAAAAAGTTAACTTAAGCCACCCTTGGTCATATTAGAGGGTTTTTGAGCCCGGACAGACTCTTTAACATCACAGTAAAAAGTGCACATCATCTTGAGGAAACAAACTCCATCAGGTCCTTTAAGAACAGGGGATATACTTTAAAACATTACCTCTTAAATAAGCAATAAAATAAGGTAAAGAGATTTTTTTATGCAGTAACTATTTAGAAATCTAAAACCAGGTATTTGCAAATTATGTCTGATCTTGGACAGAAAGTTCTGCATGTGGGCTAAACAGCTTAAAAACCCAAACATGACAAAGAGATGTTTATGGTTTTTTTCCAACCCTGAACAGATGGTAATAGACGTGTTTGTCCTTCTGTCTCTCTTTACCTTTTCGTTTTCATTAATATATTCTTTTTTCAGTTTGTGTTCTTTTCTTTTATTATGCACAGCTGTATGTCATAAAGTCACCAAACAGCCATTCAAAAAAAGCTGTAACTCAACAACATGACCCAGTGTACATCTCCGGTTTGTAGTGACTATCATGAAGTACACGTAGCATTAGCTCCTTCATTGTTATCAACTAACCTGACATTCATGGAAAATGTCACAGAGAATCCAGGCAAACAGAACAGAAAGATTCTCATAATAACTGAATTAAAGGAGATCATTTGAACAAATCTAAGCAGACAACTAAAATCATTACCTTGTCTGGCTATCTAGTCTCAGCCTGTAGTAAATCAGTGGTGGATTCAATTCAGTTTATTTCTATAGCACAAAATCACAACACATGTCATCTCAAGGTTCTTCACAAAGACAGTTCATTCAAATCACACAGTCAGATTAGTTAAAAGT
>JAUZNJ010038961.1:0-10898 GCA_034780135.1 Jordanella pulchra | reverse complement strand
CAGCTGTGCTGAAGCAGGGAAACCTCTAAAACCTGCAGGACTGCGGCCCTCCAGGACCGACTTTGGACATGCCTGTTCTATAGAGTCTCAGTAAGTGATTTGGTTCGGTTCTGATGATTAGTATGTGTTATGGGGTAGAAATAATAGAAGCTTTGCTTCCTTCTACCCCTTCTTGAACTTTGTGTCTGGATTTCAGTAAATAATAAAAGCATAACAGGAAAAAACAGATGATCCTCTTTTGTTTATTTGACAAAAGAAAACGAAATAAGGACCCATTTTTTTTTAGTTTTCTCTCAGACACCACGTTTTGTTTTTTGTTTATGTCCCAATATGATAATCCTCTATGATTCAATGTAACCTATTAGTGCTTCCAGACCAACGACATCGTTATAACCTGAATATTTGAAACAGAATCTGCTGGAATAACTAAAACAAAAACTAAACACAACAACAGATGTGTTACTCTCACAAAGCATTACTTTTTTATAACAGAAATGTTATAATTATTTCATTTTGAAGAAAAGTGATCCTCTATTTTAAAGATGCTCCTGAGGTATTAGAAAACAATCAGCAAGTTTATTAGAAAAGTGAAAATTTATGTCACACTTGATCCTGGGCACGTTTGTGCAAAGCGATGAATGTACAGGAGGAAAGATTAAGGGAACTGGAGCAACCAGCTGACTCTGCTGTGTGTGAAAGCTGCTCAGCATGTGCATGTTTGGTTTCATCTGAGTGTCTCTGTTCGGAGGATCAGAGAGAGGAAGCTCCCAAAGTCTCCAACCTGGAGCGCAGATGGACATGTTAGCCTCAGATACTCTGACCCCATTCAGTCCGACACACACAAACACACACACACATTTCTTTGCATACATAGCCAGACCTCAGCTCAAACACACATCTTGTGTATTTTTTTTTCCCGAGGTACCTGTCTGCTTACTAAAATGAAATATAAAAAAAGGGGACCCATTCTGTGGCACACTCTCATCTCCTCCTCCTGTCATCCTTTCACTGCATGCGTTCCTACCAGCATGATTCTCCTGCACGGCACTACCTCTCATAACACCTTCCACCCTGACTCTACATAACGCCAGCGCTGGGTCCTGGTGACAAGCGTTGCCGTGCCAACGCCACCTCAAGATGCGAGTTTGTTCTCATCTCGCACACCGATGTAAAATCAGGGGGAAAGGGGCTGATGGGATTTTGTTGCAGAGAGTGAGACGTCTGAAGACGTGGCATGATGTCGAGCACATCTGCCCTGCAAACAAACAGTTTCGTTAATTAGAATACTTCAGAATTCCCCTAAAGTATTCTAATTAAAGATTTACTTAGCAGTTTCATAAAAAAAAAAAAAGACGTCTCCTGAATATAACTTTGAAAATCTTAAGAAGTTCTTACATTTCTGTTTGTCCAAGCAGAGAATAGAAACTATTTATCATTTCAGCTCGAAGTTAAACAGGCTGTTTATAGAGAAATATTTCAGTGGTAACTAAATTGTTCTCGGTCACATTGCAAGGTTTCTGCATCGGCTTTGCTGCACAGTGGAAGGCACATGCTAACCATTATAATCATTTCTGTTGAAAATGGATGAAGTCATGTGCTCTGAACTTCTACACTTCGCTCCATATAAGGAGACAAAGGCTTGATTTCTTGTGGAACCAGATCAGATTGTCTCATAACACAGAGCCAGAGCTCCCCAGCATATACAGAACCTGGCAAGTTCTTCACACTGCTCCACATTTTGAAAGCCACTAACTTTAATACACTTATTTAGGATTTTACTTGATGAGCAACAAAAAATAGAAAGCAGTTATTTAATGGAATAAAACCAGCATTAGTGTTACAATATAAACTAAAAAGAACTACAAATGAGGTGGGAAGTTAGAGGAGCTAATTAAAGGTCAATATAACCTGTTAGAGGCTGTAGAAACATCCAGACTGAGACGGAAGTTCACCCCTGAAACCCTTAACATACAACCAGATAATACTCACTGACTCTCCATGCAATCCTCATCTTATGTCACACTTTTCTCATTTTTCATTGTAGAACAGGCGTCTGAAAGCAGTAGCTCCAGTGACTTTGGACAATTGGTCGACAGTGACTCTTAATGACTTTGGTTTAAAATGAACCAATTATTGTTTTTTTAATAATCTGAAAACAAGTACTGCATTTAGAAAATATTTAATTTTTTTCATTCAGTAACTACCCTGACCCTAAAGGTACCAGTAATGTGTTTTTCTCTTATTCTCTTGTTGTTTTGATTTGTAATTATTGGTATGATTTACAGAGTCTCTCTTGTAAAAGTGATTTGTTATCTTAATGAGATAAATGCTGGTTAAATACAGGTTACATATATACAGACATACATAAGATTGGAGATAGTAATATTTTCTACAAACATCACCATCCCATGAAGTTCATCCATCCTTTTTTATTTAAAGCTTTTTGCAAAAATCCAAGAAATAGAATGGTTACCTTCAAGAAATATACATGGTGCCAGATGTGTGAATTCACAAACTCCCCACAAATACATTATGCCAGAAGCCAACAAGGCATTAGCCTTGATACAATGAAATGCAGTGATATGGCTTTGCTGTTTTAAGGTGGAATACCCCCTATTTCTTTTTTTTTAATTCAGTTGCAAAAGGATGCGGTTCTTACCTTTTGCGGATGGGAAAGATGTTTGTGCATTCCTCATAAATGGATTTGGCAAGAGTCTGATTTATCAGTTCTGCTGCTGTGATTGGCTAAAAGCCTGGCATGCCACGTGGGTCACTTAATTTACCCAATCAGCTCGAAGAATTGTACTGCATGACCCTCCCTTTTTGGGAACACATTCTAGTGGAAGCTTTCCAGATTAATACTGTGTACATTTCAAATTGAGTTGATTTGTCTTTTTCCAACATATTCATAAAACTTGCTGCTGTAATCACTTTTATTTAGACTTCTCTGGACTGAAAGCCACAAAGGCTCTTCCCTGTGGTAGAACAATAAAAGAAAAATGTATCATGTCATTCCAGATCAGAATTACATCACTCTTTGCTAGTTTGTCTCATAAAACCCTTTTAAATGATTTAAAGTTTGTGGCTGTAACATGATAAAAAGCGTAAAGGCTCAAAGGGAATGAATACTTTTATAAGGTAGTGTAAATTTACCATAAAAAGTCTTTAAAAGCTGGGGTGCTTTTAAAACGAGATGTTTCAGACTCTTTGGATGCTGGATTCTATCTCAGATGAAGTTACATCAGAGCAGAATTGCCACAGGAAATAATAATTTAGCATAATTTAACTTCTTTGCACATAGAGGACATGCAGAACATTCAGAATTCAGCAGCGTTATAAAAGCACTTAAGCGGAAAACTTTTCCCCGCAGTCTAAATGAACTAATGTTCCTTTTTTCCCTCCATTTTTTTTTTCTCTCTTCCCAGAATGCTCAGCGGCTAGGTAGCTCTCAGGTGACTCAGCCGCTCACAACTCCAGTGGTTTCTGTGGCAACACCCAGCCTCCTGGCTCCTTTTCCCGGCATGCAGACGGCCTATAACACCGGTGAGTCCTTCAGCGCAGCGCTGCGCCACACAGCAAGCATTAACCGGAGCTATCGGCTCCCATCAGGGCAGGAAGGACATCACTGTCAGCGGAGGCTGAATTAAAAGTCATGGAAGCTAAAGATTTAAGAAAAAAACAATAAAGTCTATTATTTTCCCCCCCAAAAAAATCTATTAAGCGCTATAAAGGAAAAGCTTGCAGTGTGCTTCCACAAACCGTTATGAATATTCACTTTGTTCATTGTGTGAGAGCTTCTGGAATGATTCCACTTCAAAGGTCCACATTAATATGGATTAGCCATGATTAATATTGATGCACCAGAAAGTTGTATGATGTAAAACAATCCCCCTCCTCCCCATCTCTTCTCTCCCTCTCTCTCTCTTCCTTCCCCTAATCCCAGAGTACCAGCTGACGAGTGCGGATCTCACAGCCCTTCAGACTTTCACACCACCGGGGTTGGTGCCTGGCAACATGGCCGCCTGGCAGCAGCAACCGGTCGTCTCCCAGCAACAGCATCAACAGCAGCAACAGCAGCTGACACTGGCGTCACTCAATAACTTGGTGTAAGTTTCCTTTTACACTTCTCCCCTCGTTAGATTGATTCATGAAGTTCTCACTGATTAACCCCCCCCCACACACACACAGACGTTTCACACAAACACATGCTTGAGCTGATTCAGTAAAACAACTGCAGCACATGTTCTAAAAGGATCTCCTCCATATGAAGCTGTGGCATCACCCCAGCTGCAGTTCGTTTATCTTGTGGTGACCTACATACCCCCACCTCTTTCCTCACTGAGCCGGCTCCCTTTGCGGTTCTGGTCTGATTTAGCTCCTGGTGCAGATGCTTGAAGCTGTGCTATCCGGCACACTATCCATAGAATGGACCGCCCTCCGGTTTGGAACGTTTATAATAACTGCAGGACTCTGATGTTTGGCTTGAGCAGATTTTTTCCTGCAGAATAGGAGGAACTGAGAAGTTATTTAGTTTAGTTTACATTAACCTTCTGCTAAACACATGAAAACATACAGATGATTTCTAATTGTCTTCCAGTGGCCTTCCTAGACCTATTTTATCAGGAGGGCCTGGGTTCTTTCATGGGGGCACCAAACAAGAAGAATGAAACAAAAAAAAGGCCAATAGTTCTTTAATTGAGCCAAAGAGCCTCTTGGAGTTCTGGACAACTAAGATATAGCAGATAAAAACTGGGATCCTGAACTTAATATGACTAAAGCTAAATGTGAAACAACTTAACCTTTAAATCATTAAAATGAAACTATAAAAATAAATGAAATTGATCCAAGGGACTTTATTACAGGGGCCATCACAGGGGCCACTACCTGTTCTATTGGAGCATAGGAGACCTCTTGCCCCTTATCTAGAACCGCCTACGATCCAATCAGCCATTCTCCTGGTTATTTCTAATAAAGATAAAGGAATCAAACTAATCAGATATTCTGTCGATTTTCTTAAAGATACAAATTCTGTTTTAGATTTTTAAAACTAAAATTTTAGATGTTTTAAAAGCTGTTACATCCAAGCATCCTGCAAAAAGTCAGTTTTAACAATTGTTACATCACAGATTTCAGCCATTTTATTTTATTTTTTTTTGCAAAAGGAATATTATTTTAATGAATTTCCAGATATACATCTGTACTTCAGTATCACTCAGTTTTAAAGTAATGGGTTAATAATTTCTGTTGTTTTACTTTTAAGGGAAAATTCAGATTTTGTAGATTGTTCTGGATTTTATTACTTTCAAAAGTCAACGCTGAATAGAAAAGACTGTTTTTCTTATCAATCAAAAAACGTAATGTTGCGTAATGAAACAATAAAGATATACATGCCAGTACCTTACCCCCCCCCCCTTACTATAAGTAGAAAAGCTAAGAGACTTGCTTTGCTCATGGAAACATTGTCTTTATATGAACAACCAGGCGAGTCCATCCAGCACATTTGCTGCTAATAGCATGAAGCTGTCGATTAGACATGCTAAAAAATCCCCTCCTGTAAGCAGCTTCAGTTGATATAAAAAGAAAAGTGAGCCGGAAGATTGCAGTAAAATACAGATTTAGTGAACAGTGAATTACTTAGCAACAGTGAAATGAGAACTAATCAAGACTTCTTCTTGTTTATTGAAGATGATCGCTCCTTTCCATCGTTTTCATTTGTTCTTGAATACCTAAAGGCGTATTTTACAGTCTGCTCTTAATCCTTTGATTGTTGATTAATTTATTTATCTAAGAGGCAAACGAAAAGGAAAAAGTGGGTTTTCTTTTACGTTTTTGTGAGATAAGTGGCTTTAATTCAGAGTGATCAGACAGCAAATAGTCAGATAAAGTAAGAATAACGTGCAGCAAAGGCACCAAGGTGAGGAATCGGCCTTCCCCTCCACCACAGCAGCACTGGTCGCCCCTAGTGTACAGTTTATTAGACTTAGTTCTTCCATATAATGTGGAGAACAATAATGCACCTCAGATTTTAAATGACTTACCAGCACAAAGAGCGAAGCTGCTCTTGCTTTTTAACTCACAAAATTAATATACTCCTCACACACTAGGAGCCTACAACATCCTGGTAGACAGAAATAACCTGAAAATTTTTCAAAAAAAGATGCAAATGCATCACAAAGCCAGAATCAAAGTGTCTCTTCTTTGCATTTGTGTGTCAGATGCGATGCCTGTTGCTTCGCCGTGCTCTTTTACTTCAGCTGAGAGAAAGAGCATGTTTTTCCCCTCTGAGATTATGGGATAATTAGGTTTGTTCCACGAGTTTTTTTTTTGTTGTTTTTTTTTTGTCACCTAAAGCTTAGATCTGAGGCTTTTTGGAAGTGTCACGAAGAAAGAGGGAACTGCTTCGTTATGACACAAGCAGCAGCTTGCTCCGCTGTTGAGTGAAAGGAGTCTCTCGGTGCTGCTTTCGGTCCTCAGAACAGAACCTGGGTGCAGCTGTGCGCCGGCGGCACGGTGCATCGCATCACGTTTTTTGATTTTTATGCTGTATAGCTGTCACTCTCTGCTGACAGACCGGGGATCCAACTGTTGGGATACATGTGGGCCTCAGATTCCTACGGTGGGAAACTAAAGAAAGGATGTAGATGTGGCTCAGCTGTCAGAGTCAGTTAAGGAGATAAAAGGAGGATTTGATTTGCTGGATGGAAAACGATATTTCAATATGGTCTTAGTGCTGGTGTTCAGATAAAGCCTTTTTTTGAAGATTTAAATGAATTTTAAAGTCTTTTCAAACAATCATACTGTATTTAATTTTAGAGACAGCTTCCTGATAACAATACAGATAAAAAAAAAATTAAAAAAAGACACAAGGCTGTCCTTCAGCTGGAAGACTTATTTATTGTTCTGCAAACAAAAGTGCTGTATAAACATATGCCAACTTGTTTCTGTCTAGTGCAGTGACTTCAGGGGGTTTGAAGTTTAACAATAGCAAAATTATAGTTAACAGTCCGCCCCCCCCCCCACCCCAGCTAATGCTCAGCAGAATATGATCAGAACTTTCTATCGAAGGAAACAAACTCATTCGCTGGTTTACACATAAGCAGGTATCTTTGGGTAAAGTGCCTTGCCCAGGGGCACATTTTCAGACTACAAGACAACACAGTTTCTTACTTATCCATCGTCAGTCGATAAAGTTGCTTTTGAACTACAGTTGGAGCAAAGTTTAAAGGTTTAAAATGGCAGTAGTTTGCACCGTTTCTCTTAATTCTCTTAAGAGTACTAACACAGTTCTTCTCCACTGAACATTTATTAATCTAAAAGGAAGAGCTAAGCAGTAAGAATCCACTGCTTGTGATTTTACATTTTACTGAATCCTGACCTCTTTCTGCAGTCATGTTTCCCCCTGCTGCCTAACAGATATGGTTTGTTCCAATAGTGTTTCTGGTTTTTGCCTTTATTGTTGGAAATGTGACAAAAACAAACACCTTGGATGATGTTTTCTTCCCTGAAAAGTCCCCTGTTCAGTGTTCAGTATGGCTGCACACACCACATACACACACTAGAAAACTTTCATTATTAACACCTTCCTTTAACCTTTGCAATCAAACACAGAGTTAACAGGTGTATATTTATATGCATGTGTAGCTAACAGTATTTTCCAATTCAGTAATGAGGAAATCTCCCTGCTCTTCTGACTTTCATCCTGAGAAGCTTTATTCAGGTCAGACAACATTTCTAATAGAACACCATCAGGAAACGTCACCTTTCTAAAGGGTCGCAAACGTGTTATTTTAGAAGGAATACCTCACACAGGAAATAGAATATTTAAAATGGTTTAAATGCAAAGTTATGCAGGGGTCAGAGTTCAAGAATTTATTCATATCCCGAGGAGTTTATTTGTTTATTAAATAAAACACTTCAACTTATCTCAACCAAAGAAAATGTTTTCAGGAATGTTACCACATAAGCTAATACCTCCTGGTGCAAAATTAGCATTTGCAAAAGCATTATGTATATTCATTATTCATAGAGCAACATAGGAGCCCAACTTCTCTTCTTTAGAATCGTTGCTGTGTTGAAATAGCTAAATGAAAGCACTGAAATCAGACGCGGTTTTCCAGAATAAACAGGATTTATATTTCCAGCCATGATCATGCAGCCAGATGCTGATTGTGGAAGCAATTCAGCTCCTGCCGCTTTGACTCCAGAATCAGCACCGGGCAGACTCTCTGAGCCATTTGTGTGTGTGAGTGTGGGAGCAGGATAACAGAATCGCTGTCACTGAAAACAAGGCAGCAGCACAGAAATGTGGGAATCTTTCCCAGCTCACCAAACGGTTCTCACAGCATCACGGAAAATCGTGCTGTCCTGGGACAGCAGGGGCAGACGTGGGCACTTGTGCAGCCCAGACTGTTTCTGCTTTGTTTTTGATTCCTCACAGCGTGGCCTCGCCACCACCGAACAAGCCCTCCTAATCAAATGGTGATTGACGGCTTGGCTGCGAGCCTTGCCTAGGCTGTCGTATACACTTTTCCTCGCTGCGGGCGCCACAAGGAAATTATTTCTGTCATCTTATTTTCTCCCATCCTTCCCCTTTTAATCATCCACTCCTTCCGTTTTTTTCTCTCGTTTCCGTCCACATCATCCAGGCTTAGTTAATTCAGTGTACACCTGTTGACTCTCAGCTTCCCCTTGACTCCCCAATCTAAAAGTCAATCAATGACCCGGCCTGTAAACGGCCGCCTGCAGAGCGGTGCTTACAGCTAGCCTGTACATTTATGTAGAAATATGTGATAGAATCAGAACAACTCAATCAGAAATCTTTCTATGTTGGCAATGAATCTATAGGATTTTATCTCTGTAAAATATTAATAAATTAAACCTAAAAAGACAAAACATTAATGAAAGATATAAACAAAAAGATTTTTTTCACTAATTGAAAAATTAGGACAAGCCTTCCTTCTACTGTGTGGTTTTTCTTTTCTTTCCTCTAACAGTTTACTCCCGTCTTTTGAGACTTATTTTAGCAGCTTGTGTGTTTTACATTGAAAGACCAGGACCAGGTTTGCTTTTTTTTTACACCGGACCATATTTTCAAAACATTTAAATGACTGATTTCATAAGCGCTTTTCAGACACATAAACTTTCTTAACCTTTCTACTTCTTCCCATGTTTTAGTTAGACTGCATTGAATTTAATTTATTAAATTCTTTTAAAATCCCTAAAGTTTTGCTTTATTCAGATTATTTGTGACTGACCGACAAAGTACTTTCATCTTTGGGAAGCTGTAAAAACATGTAGCTTTTAGTGGCAGTTTTAGCTGCAGATCTTTGTGGTTTTGTCTCTGACACTGTCCCACATCTCAAGACTGAAATGTTTTTCCACTCTTCTTTGCAAAATAGTCAGATTTGATGAAAAGCTAAAATAAACAATGATTTTCCATCTTACCAGCTGACTCTCGGTTAGATTCCAGCTCATTCCAACTTCTGGTTATAATTTGAGCCAAAGTATTTCATCTTTGCTTGGAATAGCTTGGAATATAATTTTCTAACTTGCGTTACACTTGTTTCTCTTGGACCTGTCTGTCTAGTTCCCTGGTTTTTATGTTCCTTTTTATTCCTTAATTTCTCTAACAGACCTGTGGTGCCCACATAGGATAGTTGTATTGAAACCCAGATTGTTTTAAGAATCATTGGGCCTTTTTTCCAAATGAAACCTGTATTTCATCATGTAAATGAGTGAAAGGGTGAGATGACAACTAAAGACAACTGTTTCACTGGGTCAGTTGGGAACTACTTTGTGCTGATCTGCCACAAAAAGACAATCTTGACAATCTTTAAAAACTTAAGGGGTGTGAATACTTTTTAGAAAGCGAAATGTGGACAATGAAGAGAAATGCATTGGCTCTGTTTTAGTGCAAATGGAGCTTGTTAGTAATCAAAAAGAGTAAAAAAAAAGCTTTATGGGAAAGGAAATTAGTTTTACATCTTATCTCACAATCCCCCTCAGCCACACAAATGCTTCTTTATGTTCCATGTTCCTTAAATTGTCCTTCTTCTCTCTCTTTTCAGCTTCCTTACCAACTGTGTTTAAGTTTAAAACATTAGCACAATGAATGTTCAAGTGCTGAAAGGCTTTTTTTGTCCAAGCTTAAAGATTTTCTTTATTTTGTTCAAGAAATAAAGTGTATTTAAAGGCTAAGCTGAATGTTGATCAACAAAGGTTTAACCTCCAATAAAAATAATACAAAATACATTTTGTCGAGAACATTATAATTCATATCGACAGTCTGAATGGTTTCTTTAAAGACTGTTTTATCGGGAGTTCTTTAAGCTTCATTACATCTCAGGCAAGGTCAGCTACGTTGGTGAAACACGAAGGAAAGAAGCGCTGCATGTTAATAACTGCCCAGCTTTCCCCACTGTACACAGCTCTGCCTCTAACAGCCTCTCTGCTGAACTTAAGCAGCTGTTTAAGGCTTTTTTTCCCCCTGGTTTCTGTGTGAGGACTGGGCTCCATGTGACTGTTTCCCTGCTGTTATAGCTTTCTTAAAAATGCTTGTCTTCTGTGTTTTTTTTCCCCACCTCCCTCCACAGCTTGGCTTCTCAGTCCAACTTTCTCTTGGGCAGAGAGGATGGCCTCTGCTGGTACTGTACTCTCTACTCTCAAGGCATTCAGCTTACAGCATGTTTCTCTCCTAAAGTATCTGCATGATGGGTCCCTATAGCTAAAGATTAGAGACATTTAAGGGTTAAACTGCAGCTGAATCAAATAAATTTAGAAAGATCCTGGCAGTTATTTATCAGTGTTCTGCAGGTCTGTTTGTCCATCCATCCATCCATCCATCATCCATCCATCATCCATCCATCCATCCATCCATCCATCCATCCATCCATCCATCC
>JAUZNJ010038960.1:0-35221 GCA_034780135.1 Jordanella pulchra | reverse complement strand
AATTCTTTGACTTTTGTAATTTTACAATACTACTGATGATAATAATAATAATAATAATAATAATAATAATAATAATAATAATAATAATAATAAACATTTGAAAAAACATCTGATCGCTTGTATGTTAAAACGGGAAGTTTTCTGTTGGGCGTTTCAAAATAAAGTTATAAAGTGGCGAATCAACGGTGTAGGGCTTTGGGTAAATCTTTTTATATGATTGTACACATTTTTTTTGAAAAACTATGTTTATAAATAATTAAGTATATTTATTAAAACTTTTTAGAAACAGGCAAACTAATATTTTTGCACCGAGCTTGTCTTTTAATATTTTAGCCCCTTTTCACACCGGATATCCTGTTTGTTGCTCTCCTTAATTTGACAGTAGTCAGCTAAGCAGGTTGTCAACATTGCATTTTTTTAGTTTTTGTAGTCTTTGGCGACATTTTCGACTTAATTAAAAGCGACATTCCAGAGCTTGTTCCATCGCTAAACGCTCACATCCCAGACAACATGACTGTGAGTTTATTTTGAGTGGTTTTCACATTGCTTCCTGAACGTGTTTTAGCTTCAGTACGTGGCAGACGTAAATGCTCTTAGTTTAGCCTGCTACAAAATAAGATTCCCAACTTTCCTCAACTGGATCGTTTTTTAATAAGAGATTATGCAACAACCGCCTTAAATAGAAAATAAGCCGTTATTTTGTGTATAAATGAGATGACGTTTAAGAATATAGTAATTTTATGCTTCTTTTTGTATAGACGATGTACATAATTTCCACAGTGCCAGATTCCTTGCTGCTTCAAACTACATCACGCCTCCATTTGATCATTTTAGTGTCTGTAGTTATCTCTGAAGATTTTGTTTATGGTTAATTACCTATGGAAACTTTAAATATTGTTGCATTATTCCGTAAAAAACCAGTCACGAGTTTTTAGGGAGATTTACAAGGTGTGGAGTGTAGCTTGACTCCAAGGCTCTAGATCAAAGGTCTCCAACCCTCGTTCTCAAGAGTTACTGTACTTCAGATTTTAGCTGCATCCCTGCCTCAACACAGCTGAATCAAAGAATGGCTCACTGTCAGGCCTTTGCCAAACTTGACGGAATGCTGAAGAGCTAATCCAGTCATTTGAATCTCATTAAGGCTCATTGCTACATCATACAGATGCAGTTATTCACACAAAAGGAGCCTTAATCAATCATAATGTGATTCTACTCAACAGTACTTGGACTTATTCCACAGTAAGCTGACATGTTTTGTGTAGTTTTATATAGGTTGTGGGAAATTGTTAAATATTTATGAGAATCTAGCTGCCAGCTGTTATCCTTAGCAAAAATGCCCAAAACACACACATTCTGTGATTGATTAGAATCACCTTTATCTGCCAGCCTTATGATTAAAAAAAAAAAAAGGATTTTGATGCTGGTTTTCTGTCGGTCTTATGGTCAACACTACAAACAACAACGATTGAATGCAATAAAAGTGTTTAAATGGATATGGTGGGATTCAAAGTAGAATATATGAAATATGTCCAAGTGTGCATTTTTTTGTCATCATAAATATAGAAAAGAGGGGAGGCGTTTTTTATCTTTTAATTGTTCTATCAGAGTCCCTGAATACTGTGACCATATCCAACATAGAGACAGCCTAGGGACTGAAACCGTCTCTGTGTGTTTGTTCTCTTTTGCCATTAGCTCTCTGCAGCACAGAGATAAAAGTTTGAACAGCCTCTGTGCAGGTTATGTGGGGGCAGAAATGCTAGTTCTGCTGTCTAGTGAACCTAGATCTCTACAGGTCATGGTTGGCGGGAAGGTCAACCTTGATGATCCTCTTTGCAGACCTAATGGGTTGTTTGAATTTGGACCTGCCCCATTTTGTAGATTAGCCAAATTAAACCAAATGGGTCTACAACAAAAAAGTGATAGTGACCTAATGCTCATCACATCCATATACTGATGTGATAATATAAATATACATTTCTGCCATTGTTATGAAAAGTTTTCCTTACCAAGCCAGAAAAAAGTTGTGTGTACTGTTGAAGAACATTAAGCAGCTGATCGTTAATAAATTCAACGCTGAGGGGTAACTTATATAAAAGTCACCCTCCAGCTTCTCTATAGCAATTTTGTTAGTGTTGTAGACCAACAGCAGATTTACGGTAAAATAAATGCTCTTTGTTTGTCACAGAAGCACGAGTTTGAGGTGGCGATGACTTGCGAAGGTTGCTCTGGAGCTGTTACAAGAATCCTCAACAAGCTTGGAGGTAAGGCAGGCGCATCTTTCTCTTCCTTTCTTCCGTTTCAGTTCTGGTTTTACTGAAAGCAAACGGGTAGATTCACTTCTCATTCCAGCCGATGGGTTTTTGGCACTGATTCTGAACAGAATTTTTTTTCTTTTTCATGACACACCTTCCCAAATGATTGCATTAGTGTGCGACATGTTGTGTGGGAAATTATTGAGTTAAAAGCAAAGCCAGCGACGGCTAATTTAAAAAAAGAGTCCAGACTTGTCCCTGTTGTAAAAGATGAAGACTGAGAAATTAATTTGATCTGAACAGGCAGAGAAAAGGTGGTGTTGGGTAGACCTATACGCATTCACATGTTAAATTATTTGCCTCTCAAAACATGTCACAATAAAACACAAATATAACCGTTTTAAGAAAATATTAAAAAAGTGCTTTTCCATTTCTTGTTTTTATTATTATTTTTACTCTGGGGAAAAACTGTAAGAATATAATTTCCCTGCTTTGACACATTTCATCAGCCACCGATAAAGGCCTGAACAGATCCCAGACATGATTAAATGCGTGAATTTGTGGCACTTAAATCTGATGATTCTCTAGAATAGTGCTTGCGAAGCTCCAACTTAGTTACACCCCCTGGTTTATTTTAATTCGATTTATGCAGTAATTTGACAGCAATGTTATGAGTCAGAGAGGAAGAGAGGCAAAGTAAAGTTGCAAGGTAAAAAATATTCACTTATTAAAAAAAATACAAAGTAAAATCTTTAACCTGAAATGTAAACCAGACAGGTTTGGGCCCATATTGGTTGGTATGAAAACACCCAGTGCTTATAAAGCAAGCAAGGCAAACCTGGACACACACCATCAATAAAAGATTTCCATGAGCATTGTGTGTTAACCACGGTAGAACCACAGGAGTACAGAAAACAACTGAAATCAAAGATCCTCTATGAGCTTAAAAAAAAAAAAAAAAACAAAGTGGGACAATAAGGATGCTAGTAAGGGACAAACTGAAACACGTGTGGCTTTAGCAGCTGTAGGTTTCTGTTCTGCAATCTTTGTTGTGGCAGATCTTTATTTTGTTTAAACAAAGTTTCTGTTATATTTAGTTTTCAAATCCTTAAACTTTTTAGTTTTTATTTTAAGAGTATCCCATACAGGTCGGTCATGTCGTAGGACTCAGCATTAGTATTTTAAACTTTTCATAGTTTGACCCAGTCAGTTCCTGGATTTTCCTGCCACTGGGACAGAAGTGAAAGAATTTGCAAATGTGGTCACCGTATTGTGTAGTGGGTGCCTCTACTCAGCCACTTTGACAGTAAAAAGAATCTCATTGGAGCTTCTACAATCATGAATTTGGTATTTTTTGACTTCCTTACTGTGAGGTTGTATTCTGAACCAAAACTCAAAATATCTGAGTGTCCTGATTTATATTTAGGTCTTAAGAAAACACAGTTTTTTCCCAAACAAGTCCTCTTGTGGGTTTTATAGGTAGCAGTAATTCATACTTATGCAAATTGGCCCCAGCTTTGCATCCAGGACAAGAGAGAAATGGAGAACTTCAGGAAATGCTTAACGGCAGCTTGTATCACAGCCCCCCGTGACCTCTTTGCTCTGAGTGTTGACTCAGCCTGATGGTCACCTGATGCTGAACAGCTTTTTTTTGTTTCACTTTTATTTGGCTTAGTCATTAAATTGTTAAGTAGCCAAATTTCAGTTCCCCTTTTCTATCTTAGTTCAGTCCCATAGTCTGAGCGCCGACTTTTCAAAGATAAAGAAAATCTATTCTTCAGATCCTCCTTGAGAGTTGAGTTAAAGAGGGCTAAAGATTAGTTAATTCATTTCAGGAAGAAAGGAAAAAAAGTGCTGTCTGTTTCTAGTCTGTTGATTCCACCAAGAAAACAAGGTTCCTGCTTTTCTTTTCTCAGACGTGAAGTTTGAGATCGACCTGCCAAGGAAGCTGGTTTGGATCGAGTCGGACAAGGATGTGGATGTTCTCATGGAGACGCTGAAGAAATGCGGAAAGGAAGTCAAGTACAACGGCACTAAATGAAGGAGTCCGCTTCATTTGTTGAACAGGTGAGACGTTAATGATGCCTGTGTTAAAGTCCAAGTTAGTTAGTTCATGTTTATGTTAATGATTGATGTAAAGACCTTCAGCTTTCATTGGTTGTCGTTATGCATTAAAAGACACCTTAAAAACAAATCCACACATATTTGATGTTTCTGCATCTCTTTGAATTTTGTACTTTAATTAAAAGTTTGGATGTGTTTGCTTATATTTTTCAACGTTGGGTTATGGTTGTTTTCTTTTAGGAAATCCAGCTGCTGTAAAGTGAAGAATTAAGCTAGACTTGAAGCCAATTACCAGAGTCCCTAAAGGTGCCACGCTCCATCAACTCATGCTTAGAGAAGATCTTGGATGCAAATGTTTTCAGATTTAGCCCCACATCTTAATCTGAAATTTGTCCATTATTTCTTACCATGCTTTTGCTTGGAAAATGAAAATCCTGTTTCTGAAATGCAGTTCTTTGTGTGCTTTGCAGCTAAACCTTGGAAATGCTCCCTCTGTTTGGAGCCTAAAGAATCTGTTACTGTCTGTGGTAAACGTCCTAGTAAACCTGCAAAATAACCATATTAATCTTGCTGTAGAGCAGTGCAAGTACATTCCCTGCATCTTTTCTCAACCTCATAATGGTTGGTTGTTTTTGCTTTTGTACTGACTCAGTATTATTGAAAGCAAATCAGCTCCAGTTTCATGGATAATGTCAATAGTTATGATGTGGGGTGGAAAGCCCCCTTTAGGGACCACCTTCCTGTCTGTTATTTACACTACAAAACAACCACACATTGCATAGATTAAGATCATCTAGATTATCTGAGAGTCACCTCTGTTTTCGTAGTTTTCTCTGAGATTAATTGGCACCTTCTCCTGGGATAATATGTCTTATCTACGCATAATGGCAATAAAGACAACTTTGTTTAAAATGTGTCCCCATTTTTTTGTCTTTTGTTTAGGTTTATGCGAACCCTTTCTGTAGACTGGAA
Source organism: Jordanella pulchra (assembly GCA_034780135.1). NCBI lineage: Eukaryota > Metazoa > Chordata > Actinopteri > Cyprinodontiformes > Cyprinodontidae > Jordanella > Jordanella pulchra. Next base: position 29,933 of record JAUZNJ010038960.1, on the reverse strand, counting down.
GTTTGCAAATATGTTCTAGGACCAATATCTTGCCATTTATAAGGTGTTTAATGTGTCTTGTTTTGTTTGAACAGCTTTTTAAATGGAGCACATTCAATTATGCTTTTGGGGCTTAAAAAGGCTGAAAAAAAATGGTTGAAAAGAGTGTTAAAGAAGCGTTTTCTGTTTTTTTTTTTTTAGCTTTACAAAAGTAAAAGATGATTTCATTTTGTGCAACAGACACTTATTACTTACCACACTATGCCTGATTTGGTTAACAATGCAGATAAATGATGCTTATAGCCACTATTGTTAGATATAATGTGAGAAGAAAAAAATAAATGGTTAAATGTACAAAACATAAATGTGCAGAATGACTAAGCTCTCAATTAAAGGCTGTGAATTGATAACTGATCTCAATGTGCATTTGTTGACCAGTGGAGGTGGGCTCCAGTGTCCCACGGCCCTGCAAAGATCAGCAGGTACAGACAAGCAAGCGATGTATGAATGATCTCGTTGCCACATGAGCAGAGCTCATTACTCTCTGCTAACTCATTGTCCTCCATAGATTGGTGACTGTTGATCGGCTTTCATTAACACTTCAACCACCAGGAGGCACTGTGGGACAAAAATAATTCTAGTGGGAAAAAGGTTTTGGAAAATTTTTTTATTTCAGATACTCATTTCACTTTTAAAGTGTGTAAATGTTGATTGCAAAGGTAAATTAAAGGTTTTTTAAAATATGTGTCAGAAATGCACACAGAAACACAGAAATGCAAACCTCTGTGAAAGGAGGTGTTTGTATGCTGGAATGTAACTGTACCTTAAATTACCTTAAAGAAAATATTGCAACCTACAGATCACAGATAAGTTTCCCTTTTCTGTGGAACTGAATGAATAAATTCATAATTTGGACGATCCAGCCATGAGGATTTTTGGTTCTATAAACAGAATAACTGGGAAAATCCAACCAAGATCCATTCTGTCTTGTTAAGTTTAAATAAACACACTATAAAAAAACATCACTGATTCTGATAAAAGATTCAGCAGTTGAATAAAAAACCCAAAGGGAGTGCAGCACTGTAGCTCTGCTGTTTACATGGCCCATTACAATGTCTGGCCACTGAAAGAAGGGTGTAACCCGAAGGAACCAAAATATAAGCTTATTTTCTTGTCAGGTTAGGCCAAAAGTTTTAAGACAGGGAGCCTTCCTTTTTCTTTGTTCTCTGTTTTTAACTGTTTCTTAAACAAAGGCCTAATTTTACTCAATGTTACTTTTCATAACACCAGAAATATCTGTATTTTCTTTTTTGGAGTCCAAAACAAAGTGAAGATAAAATATATGAAACGTGACAAACTGGAAAATTTAGGATTCATTTTTTTCTAAGCCTCTTAACGGTTTTGCACATAATCGATTAACAAAATCAACACTACATTGTTGTTATATATTTAATACACATCTTTAAATCCTTTCTTTGTGATATATTTTTATTCAGCTTGACATTTTACTTTTTTGTTCTTTTTTGTTTTTCCTCAAAGAACCCAATGACGCACCATAGTCATTGTAAAATTGTATGAAAAATAAACTGCGATTATCCAAACAGACCATCGGTTGTTTCGAGTCAATGAAAATAGTTCAGTGACTTATGACGTCTGCAAACAGACGATCCCAGATAATTGATGCTTACTCGGTTTTTGTGGAAATGTGGGGAACGCTCAGTCCTTTGTAGGGTCGGCAGAGGATAAAGAGCCCCTGATTGGTCTCAGTCTGAACAAACCTCTGAGGAAAACAACGCTTCATTGTGCGCTGCACGAACCCCACAGATAACAAGGTTGTCAGCACGTCACTGGGCTCCTCATCTTACTCTCTTAAGCACACAAAAACAAAGCTGTTGTTATGGTTTCTGATTTAACATTAGGAAGAAGCTACAATTTCTAATTGTTAGTAAAAGGTACAAAAACACTCAAGTTCTCTTCACAAGAGAGATTTAATTATTCTAACAAAACTAAAAGTTTTGAGTGCAAAAATGATTGGATGACAGGATGCCTTGTTTGGCCTTAATGAATAAGTATGCTACAAGAATATTGGAAGTTATGTCTAGATTTATTTCATGAATAGTGTAAAAACAATCCTTCCTAGATTTGTGCTATATTGCCTTCACTCAAATCTTTGCGAAATAATTTGTGCATTGAGATCTGAACTTTGACAAGAAGATTATAACACAAGCATATTCTTTGATCTAACCCATTCTAGCATAGCATTGGCTGCATGTTTAGCATTGTCTTCCCTCTGGAAGGTGACTCTGGGGAAGAACCTGAAGTCCTTTAGAGCCTCAAAGGGGTTTTTGTTCAGGAGAGTCCTGTATAATACCATATACTCTGCTCCATTTCTCTGTTTCTCCCCCCAGCATGAAGCTGCCATTACCATACTTCACCATAGGGATGTTGTTTTTAGGAGATAGGGAGGTAAGTTTGCTGCCATATTTAGCCCTTTGCTTGCAGGAAGAAATTCCACATAGTTTTATCACTAATTCAGCTTCTTCCAACAATCATTCTTTGGGGTTTGTTTAGGTGACGTTTTTTTTTTTTTGCCAATCTTCCCTAAAGAACGGCTTGTTTTTGTTTTGTTTATTTAATACCACTGATAGTTTCTCCTGTAATCTGCAGCTAATTAATACCGTCCTAGCTTTTGTTTATTTGCTACATTTAAACATTTTAAATGATGGACTAGGTTCTGTGAAATGTCCAAAACTTGAGATTTTTATTATTTAAAGTTAACTGTTGTAATTTCTCCATACTCTTTACTTGGACACCATGATGGTGATTGTCAGCTAATGTTATCTAACAAACCTTTGCGGCATTTTTTTATACTAAGTATCAGTTATGCTCAAGTGGAAAGTACTTATAATTACAAAAGCTTTAAAGATGATTTATTGCGATAGATTTTATTTAAGGGTGCTCGAGTGCAAGAGAGTGAATACAAATGTAGGGAACAATTTTGGACTTTTCTTTCATGTAATGTATGTAATCCTCCATCTAAAAGTAGGTGGTACTTTGTATGTCTCTATCATATTAGGAAAAAAATACATTTAATAATACAGTACATTGAACATTCTGGATGAAATGAGAAAAATATGAAAAAGTTAAAGGGTTATTTACACTTTTGCAAAGCATTGAACCTGAACTGCTGGTGGTGTTTTGTATTCAGCACACGTTGTCCTCAGATGACCAGTGATCTAATATCATAATATGTGTTATGAATGTGTGTTTCAGGGGTAGAGAAAAGTGGGGTCAGGGTGCAGTTATTGCTGTCAAATCCTGCCCTCCATGCCAAAAGCAACTCACCCACCACCAGAAGGTTACAGCCAGTCAGAGAAATGTGCAGTTTGATGGACAAGAGCAAACACACAGTTGACTCTGTGGTTTCGTGTCTCTCTGGGAGACCAAGTTGTAGATTTTCTCACTGTCTGGTGAAACTTTATCATCCTGTGCTTGGAGGATATCAATTATAGTTTGAGTTGTCAGTTAGTTATATTATTTCTTGTTTTATCCTATAACTAGTAAATATTAACATATTTTATCTTTAATAGGGTATTTTTCTTTGATAGCCTTTATGGGAATTGTTTGTTTTAGTTTTCAGTTTATGACATAACCTCATTATCATATGCAAATAAAAATAAAAAAAAGTAGATGTTTGCTTGGGAATGTTGTTTTCCCCTTAATATTGTGCTTCTTTGAGTTTTGAGCTTTTGAATAACCGTTTGATCTATAGAGCTATCCACATAGATGAGCAACTAGGTGCATTTGTCATTTTAAACTGAAAATGCCATTCTCATGGAGAAATGAATTTTTTATCTACTATTATTATTAGTAATACTTGTTGGGATCTACATTATAATTTGGAGCATGTATCAAAAAAAAAGTTTACAAGCAAAAATGAAGCAGTGCTGGAGTGTTTATCTAGATAAGAAATACACTGTGTACCTTTTGGACAGGTTTATATGATCCTAAGTTCTTTAATAATAGATTATACATATGTCACATTGGTAGGTAAATGCCTAACCCACATGCAGAAAGTTACTGGAGACAATGGAAAATTACAACCACTTCATTTAGTTCAAGGGAGAATATACAGAAGATTTGTTTTTGGAATCTTCATTCGGGCTCCACGGTGCAGGGTTGATCCAGGTACTAAGCCAGGAGCAGTGAGTGGAGCCCTTGGGTTTGATCTGAATGAAGCTTCTAGAGGAATAGATGTGTTGGAGGGTGGACAGGTAGAACTGATGGGTGGAGGATACTATATGAAGCCATGATGAAGCCAGTGAGCTGTTTGGATACAGAAGGTTGTGGCAGGGTTGTGGTTCTTGTTGGAGAAAAAGATCCATTTGAGCACCGAGGAAGAACACAGGTAGTGTTCAGGCAGCTGCGTGGGTCACACTCACAGGGATGAGAAACTGGCAGCCATTTCCTAATATACTCAATGGGATGAGAAGATGGATGGCAGGTGTGAGGAAAGCACAGCCACACAGCGACTTCTGACGGCAACAGAAAACTAAGATACACAGCACAGAGACAAACCCCAGAACCCAGTCTTCAGCCAGTTTAGACTACTAAAACTATTTGTTGAATGCCTGAATAATGAGTGCATTTTGAGCAAGTTTTTATTACTGTAAAGTCAGAAGTTAGCATGCAGGAATCGATTTTTTTGGAAACGCACTTTTTAAATTGTTTAACTTGGGTCAGACATTTGGGTCATTTCTGAAATTTTGGCCTATTCATCCTCAAATAACAGACTGAAGTGAGTCCGTTGTGGAAAGCTATTTTGATCACGCATACCTTTGTAGATTCAAGTTTCCCAATGTAATAAGATAATAGCTTTATGATTATCACTCCAGAACATTGTTTTCTTATCCTTAATAAAGCAATTTTCAACCATGTTGCTGAAATAATTGGGATTCTTAATGTACCTGATGTACACAAAGGTATTACTTTATTGCTTATTAATATTGCTTTATTAGTGCTCTTTAATAATGCTGTTCAATTTGTGATGCTGACAGTGAGCAGGAAGACACTAGGAAGTAGGAAAAACACACAGCAAGAGTCAACACACAGGATGAGACTTCAATGATTCCATTTAATGTTCTTCATCATGCAATCTATTTTTGAAACGTACCGGTCCATCCTGTAGTAAAATAACGACAAATTATGATGTTTGGCTTAAAATCTTGGTTGATTTCTTTGGATTTTCCATGATGTTACTTGACATAACAATGTACTGGAGCTATTGCCAGACATCCACAGATGTGCTTCCAAAGAAATAAAAATAAAATGTTGTGAATTAGTTTAACAAACAATGCCGTTATCATCTGCGCTTCACTAAATTCTTTGAAGACATAGTATACTTAGTTTATTTTAACTTCTGACTTTAGAAAAACTAAACATTTTCTAAAAGAAAAAAAAATCTTGGTTATTACTCTGCCATTTGGCAAATACAGACAATTTTGTAAACCAGTTACTGACCTAAAGGAGTTAACATCCATCTAATTTCATTTAAAATTGTAAAAAAATCAACATAGAGCTTCTGTCTCTTCCCATTTGTCAAACTCAGATCATCAAGGGCAAACAAGCTCTGACTTTGCATGTTTGACACACCTAAAAAGGGCAATTACAGGTATTTTCTTGGCAAGATTCCTGTAGATTAAGGCTAAATACTAAGAATGCAACTGATCCTTTGACTAAAGTGTGTTGCACCAGGGGCACTGGTTTAAGGTGCCTACTTTCTTGGCACAGGAGGCTTTATCCATCCTGATGATACTGATTGTATGAATGACAGGCTGGTACTTGTAATACAGCGTTTGGAACTGGCAAATGAGCTGCCAGACCTGGTCAGCAGAGGAAGTAGACTGTCTGTCAGGATCTGGATTTTTGGTTGTGTTCAAGTTTTTACTTTTGGTTCTAAGTAACACTTTGATTTATGTCATTCTTTGTTTTCTAATCATTGGTTTCATTTGCCTCTAGTCTCATTTAAATTATTTTCTATATATATTTTAGCCCGTTATTTTTTTTTTGGTTGCTTTCTGTTGCCCCCTTGTGTCACTATCCTTTCCCTTAGCTCCCCTCTAGTTACTTGTATCCACACTGGTTCCCAAACAGCTCATTACTCCATTCATTGTTCTTTTAGGTATATAAACTCTTTCTCTGCAGTTACTGTTTTCTGGATCCTCATCATTATTTACTTTAAGTTTCTTTCAACCATCTCCTTTAGTTCTTGAGTTCCCTTGCCTGTTATTTTTGATTTTTTTTTTCTGTTACCATTAACCATTACAACTGCAACAAACCCCTTCCTCACAAACATCCACTAACCGTGACAGAATCCAATGAGTGACCAGACTTGGCATTCTAGTCACCAGCCTCTCCAAAGCTAAGGGTGAATACTCAGTTATCAGCTCCGGCTTCTCATTTACCAGCCCCGGCCACTCAGTTACAGGCGCCAGCTTATAATCATTCAGATCAGTAGTTTGCATCAGAATGAATATAGCCTCCTACGTGCTGCCGCAAGGAAATAAGCACTGCTGGTACTGCAATAGTCTTCATTTTTTGCACCTATATTGGGCCATACTCTAGAACTGTAGTTTTGCACTCCTATAGGAACATTGGGTTTTAATTGTATCTACATTTTATGACTTAAAAAACTACAGAAGGCCTAGGAAAAGTAAAGAAAAGACTTGCCATGTTGTCTCTCTTTCTCTTTGTCCTTTCTCTCTATCTATCTTTTTCTTTCTTGTTGCTTCATGTAGCTGTCTTTTTGAAGTCTTTCAGACCCAGATGGAGACTCCAGCTGTGATTTGCATTCCAAAGATTGAAGCTTTTTTTCAGATCTGGAAACACGCTTGACTCTGAAAAAAAGGACATAGATTAAAACAGATATTATCAAAAATGTAATCTTTGAAAATACAATTTTCTTATGATTCTCATCAGAAAAAATAATAGTAAACCCCATCACACACAATAAAAATTTACAAGACAAAAGAAATACTAACCTAACATAGTAGAAGAGCAGAGCATAAGGTGGTAACTGCACAATTTAATAAAGAAAAACATTGTAAAAAAAAAAGTAAATCAAGAAGCAATGAAGAGTTTCACTGGGCAGAATGAATTACATTCATATTTTCAACCCTGACCTGCATTTTTTTTACACGTTTCAGTGCTTTAACGCAATTAATTCACATATTTGCTATTCATCAAAAGCCTGTTAATTAGCAATCAATTAAAATTAGGTGTGCTGATGCAGACAGGCATTTAAAACATGTGAGGGAGTGTTGCTCAAAGAACAACTCTTCTTGTTCCTGGAGCCTTACCTCCACTTATATTTAATACTTGAATATCCAGCTTATGAACGACCCTCCCCAGCGGACCAGGAAACGTGAGGATGCTGACGGCTGGACGTGGTCATGTCTGTGATTGACACAGACATGAAGAGCGACCAAGGTGATGCTAGACTTTTGCTACGATGCTAGGCATCCAACTAAAGAATGCATCGGATCTTAGGTTATATTTAGATTACAGTAAACTGTTAAAACTATGGTCTGTATTTAGGCTTAGTCCAACTTCAACCAGGTACTCCAGTTTCCTTCTTCAGAAACATGACTGTTAGACAAATCATACATGATGGATGAATGGACAGTTTATTTGTAAAAGAATGGTAATTTTGAAGTGAGTTGTCCTTTAAGGACCATTTTGTAAATCTAAATGGCCTTTATTCGTATAGAACCTTTATACTACATTCAATCAGTCGTATACAGGCTGATGGTGGTAAGTTATACTATAGCTACAACTACCCTGAGGCAGAGTGACAGAAGTGACTGCTTCTCATCAGTTATAGGACAAAACTCTAATATAGACCAATGCAATTCTAAGGGAGCTTATAGTCAGGGTCAGTGTTTCTCCATATGTGGAAGATCTTATGCTTTTATCCCTCAGCTAATTTCTCCCACCCCACACTGAACTACAGGTTGGTGATATATCCCAGCCTAATGGCATTGATGTGTCCATAAACTGAAATAAGATTGAGCAGCAAATATTCTTTGCTGCTGAATATGCAGAAAACATGAAGAAACCTGCACACAGCCTTTGGGATTCTTTTTATTTTCCTCCTTCCAAGAGGACCTTTGGGTCCTTTGGAATAACCTGCCTGCCTAGAAAGGATGTTTGAGAATATTTTAAATGTCAAATGATATTTGCTCACAGCCTGTATCATAATGTTGTCAACAAAGAGATTTTGGTCAAATCATGTACATATGAAAGGTTTTTGCTCCTTGTTATTTGTGACTCTTCAGTCACAAATAACAAGAACCGGTGACAGCTTCACAGCTCTCTTTTGATTCTTGGGGGAAGATGAAAGCAGTTTTACATAAGCCCAAGTAAATGCTCCTCACTGTGCTGCAAACAGGTGAGCTTTTTGGACTTTGGACGTGTATGACTGTGACAAAGTGGTTCAGTTTGTGTTCACCAATGGTCCCTTATTCTTATTTCGTATTTTTTACTTTCTGCAGCTAGTCATGATGCTTAAATTTAAACATTCGTTTACAACGTTGCTTCACTTTCTATCCCGAGTTTGTTTGTGTTAGAATTATGTTGCAGTTTCCATCTATTTATATGTACTGTACAGGTTAAAGCTACTACTTCTGGGCTGTTGGTTGAACCTCTTTATTGTTTTTCAAAGTATATTCATACTATTCGTTTTCTTTTTACTCACCATTGTTTGCCCCTTGTAGATCTGCAGCAGGTCCAGGTATCACAAATGTGCTAGATATATCATTAAAATGTAAACAACTGGCTGATTTCAGAGATTTTATTGTTTAAAAAGACATTTTTACATCACATCTGACATCTTTATCTGATTGGTTCTATCTTGTGCCCACTGATTCTCTTAGTCTTGCCTTTAAAGGGAGCCCTGCCAGCTACTTTTCAGACTGTTATGCTGTGAACACCACGTCACTGGTCAAGGGGGCACAGAAGTGGTTGTACTTCCTGCTGAGAATGAGGAAAGCCCAGCTGTCCCCACCCATCATCAATACATTCTGTAGATGCACCATAGAGAGCATTCTGACCAACTGTCTGTCTCTGTGTGGGGTGGAGGCTGCAGCGCCTCCGACGGTGAGAACGTGAGGAGAGTGGTGAGGACAGCAGAGAGGATCATCGGGACCGCTCTCCCCTCCATTCAGAACATCTCATCTCAGCGCTGCATGACCTGAGCCAATAACATCATCAGTGATCCCTCTCATCCCATCATGGACTGTTCTCCCTGCTGCCCTCTGGGAAGTATCCGGTGAAAAACCCCTAGGTTCTGCTACAGCTTTTTCCCCTCTGCCATCAGACTGTTGAACAGTTAAAAAATAAAAAATAACTCTAACCTGCACTCTGCATCTACATACACAGATCTTAACCTAGGGACATTCTGTGAACCTTTTGGAGACATTGTGTTGACATTATCTGAACCTTCTGTTGGCCTTCTGTGGACATTCTGCGCCATTATCTTGTCCCATTATTCTGCACTATCAACATTGCTGAACTTTAAAATCTATTTGCTTGAGACCAGACTTGTATTTTGCACTACTGTTATTTTTGCACAGTTGACTTCCTTATCACTGCTGCACTTTATTTCCATTATTGAATTGCATTGCTATTCTACTTCTATTGCAAGCTCAGTATTTTGTCGTAAGATGTATGCAACAAAATGTTGTTTTGGCTGCACCCTGTGTATACAAAATGACAATAAAATTTGTCTAAGAGCAAATTCAGTCATGCTATAGCTGTAAGGTGTTGGGCATTGAGGCCAGTTTTCAATTGGTCCTGTAGGGGAAGTACCACTTGAAAACAACTTGGTACTGCTTTAATCAATTACATTTGGTTTCTTTTCCTCCTAAATCCAAAAGAAACAGGGAGTTCTGTTTATCTTGATCTGTCTGTAGCAAATAATATATGTTGTCTATTTTATTGCTCTGTAAAGTTTAGGTTAGATTGGTATAATTAATCAGCTGATAAAGAACAGGTCCTTAAATGAACAAAAACAATAACTAAAAAATCATGGACTCAGAACTGTTGTTTTATTCTTATATTTGGGCTCCCTTTATACTGAATGTTCAAATATCAGATCAAAGAAAGAATCTAAACATGGAAAAGAACATCAAAGATTTTTTTTTCATCTTTCTTCAGACCCACTGGCTCCCAAAATGATTTGCTACCAAACAGAGGGACGGTATTTTTTGTTAAATAGATGTTTTGCTTTTAGTCAGTCTAAACCTCGCTCTCTTCCTGCTGCTAAACAAATACATACAATTAAATGGGATTTTAACTGCCATATTTTGGTTCATAGGAACATTCCTAAAGGTGAAAATGACACGTTTCCTTCGCTGCGCCTCAGATTTGTTGCATGGAAATGAACTAAAGATGAATTTAAAACAGGAATTCTGAACTAAGCAGCTCTAAGAAGCTAGACATTTACTTAGCTTCATGATTTCAGGATTGGTACTGATGTGGTGTGGTTATGTTCAACCTCTTGTAAGAAGTTGGTAAAAGTTCCATAAAGTTCTACAAATTATATCTAAATTAAATTTCTGTAAAATAATGTTGAAATGCAGCAATATGTCTTGTGTTTTGGATGAAGGTCTGTGATTTAGACTTTCCTGAAGACAGCCTGGCAGAGCCACTACAATTCTACCTGATAGATGGTTTCAGGTTGTAATTACACCGACACAGAGGAGTCCACAAAAGATCACCTCTTAGGATTCCTCTAAAGGTTTTCAGGATTTGTAAAAGATGGCTTTCAGTCAGAGGGTTTCCAAAATCCTCCCCAGAGGATCAGTTAGACCACAGGGTGTGGCAATAAATACTGGTCGGCACGTTTCACATCATCAGAAAGCTTTTGTGTTCATGTGTTCATCCTCTATGTATCATGGCTGTTATAAATACATTGAACATCAACATTTTTTAAAGTGTTGAACCACTTAGAAGTTAGATTCATCTATATTTTTAGACTTTATGGTCCAAATATTATGTTTAGGTCCACTTCTTCTGCTTGTGTAACAAGAACATCTCACCGTAAGACCACTTTTATCCTAAAACAAACATAAAGTTAGGAACTTGTTATGTTTTTAGATATGTAAACCTTGTTGAACAAGATAAAGAAAGAATACCAGATTTCTGTTATCTGGTCTTCAAATACATAAAAAACTTGGTTTTATTGAAACCAGTTCGTAGTTTAGCATCACACACCCTGTCTGAACACATCAGACTCCGGGTGGAAGGTGGGAAAACCTTCCACACATGGCATAAAGAAATATGAGAATAACCTGAAAAGTAGAAAAGTAGCTGTAAGACGACTTGGATACAGTGGCTTGTAAAAGTATTCATACACCTTGAATGTTTCCAGAAATTACCGTATAACAACCACAAACATATTTACAATTTATTGGGCTCTTATGTGAAACACCAACACAAATTGTTATAAAATTTTGAAGTAAAAAAGAAAATATACCTGATTTAAGACATTTTTTTACAGGTAAAAAACTGACAAGAGCAAAAGTAATCAGCCCCCTTTTTCACTGAGTGCAGCCAACCATTATTAGAAGTTGCATAGAGTTGCTAACTACTAAGTAGAGTCCACCTGTGTGTGACCTAAACTCAGTACAAATTCAGCTGCTCTGAGAAGGTATTAGAGGTGGTTAAGTGATTATTAGAAAGCGTACAGATTATTGGGACTTCATGTCTTTAGACATGAAGTCAAAGGACCATGCCAGACAGGTGGAGACGTTTCAAGCAGGCTTTGGATATTAAAAGATTTCCCAAGCTTTGAACATCTCAAAATACTGTTCAGTATATTATCAGGAAAGGGAAACAGCATGGCCGAACTGTAAACCAACCAAGACAAGCCCACCCACCTAAACCTACAGCCCAAAAAAGGGAACACTGATCAAAGAAGCAGCGAAAAGGCCCATGGTGACTCTGGATGAACTGCAAAGACCCACAGCTCAGGTGGGGGAATCTGTCCACAGGACAGCTATCAGTTGTACACTGCACACAGTCCTGCTCAATGATGGCTTTTGCTTTTTAAGGTACCCTTTGTACGTACAGGAAAAATGAGTCTATCCTATTTTGGCCCATGGTCTTGGAATGATCTGCAGCTCAAGCTAATCCTGGAGTCCCTTTTTCCTTTATCTAACAAGAACTGTCAAACATTTTAAGCACATCTTGAACCTGTAACATTTAGTCAAATGATCTTTTTTCTCATTTTTATTGTGTTTTATGTTTTATTTCTTTATAATTTTGGTTTAAATAATTTAACAACACTTTTAATAATTTTTATTTGCAAAAAAAACATGTATACGATTCCAATAATATATAATTATATTTGTGGTTGTAATTTGACAAATGTGGAGAAGTTTCAGGGTTATTAATGCTCTAGCAAGCCACTGCGTTATTTGTGCAAATGAAAAACAGATCCAAAATGAAAAACCCTGTAGAAATGCAGCAGTTTAAAACTCCCAGAAGGAATCTGTTCACTTTTATTAGAATCAGATTTAGCGGAATTGGTGAAAAAACAATTTCCTTATTGGTGGAGGCATCCTAGTCTCCCAAAATTATTGGAAGCCAAAATCGAACTTTTCAACATCGTCAGCTAGCAGCTTTCAACAACAATTCTCTGTATGATGTTCCAGTTTTATCTAGTTTTCTGATTCAACCAATTCTTTTTTAAGCTCTCTGATGTGGCAGAGGGGTGTCCCAGACTGCCTGATTGTTTTTAATATAGTAGCCTGAAAAGATTTTGCCTTGTGGGCACATTGCAGCTTTAATGTTACTGACGATGGAAACATGCTTCAACATGCTGAGCAACAGCTAAATAATCTAACAGCAGCAGACAAAATTAAGGGCTAATTGCAATATTCAGCTTAGTGTCTTGTTTTAACAACGACTGCCACGTTTACATGTGAGGGTAAGGAGAGAGGATGGCAAAGGGAGCAAAAGGAGCAGGGTGTGAGAGGAGAAAAGGGAGAATAAAAGGCAATCAAAATGGATGGGAGGAGAGAAGAAAGAGTCATGTTCTAACAACACCTCCTTTTTTCCCCATCAGCAGCTGGATTTCAAGGCAGAATGGAAAATGCCACGTTGCATTACAGCCCCCTCCCTCGTCCTATCCCGATTCTGCAGCTGTTCTTCACATCTGCTCTGCTCTGGTCTGTTCTGTGGGAACATACACGAATAGCTCAACAAACTCAAGCAGAAAAATAAATGTATGCAATTTTGGATGGCTTCCCTCTTTCTTTTAAAGACAGGTGACCCAACAAGGAGGAAAGACTCCTGTTTATAAACCAGGGAACCTGGGAGATATTAGAGGTCAGAACTGTAGAGGCAGGTTTGAACAGACAGGAACAGTGGGGCAAAATGGTGTGTTAATGAGGGTATTTCTGAGTCACACAGTGAGTATGTAGATGTTCATTTCAATTCAATTAGTTTCAATTCCATTCAAAAATACTTTATCTATCCCAAAGGGAATTAAACTCATATATTTGTCTTCTCTTAACCAGTTTTTGTAGGTGTTGATACCTGTTGGCAGGCAGGATCCTCTGTTTAGGTCTGTCTTGCGTCGAATCTGGAGAAGCTGAAGACGCTCTGTTGTTGTTTAACAGTCTGATGAAGACGATGCTCTCTGCTGTACATAATGTTATTCACTTTACGAAGACATTCAAAGACAAAGAGATCGCTGGTTGCAGTGTACTGTATGCATTATGTTTTCACCAGAATGGCTTAATGGTCAAGAATTTAAGGCTTGACTGTAGATAATAACCTTTGACTTTGAATCTGTCACATCTACAACAGCCTGCAGTGCTCTGAGTAAATGATGGTGATATTCTTAGTGGATAAGCTGTAACCACTGCATAAAGCAGTACATGCCACCCATTAAGATCTCACAGTACAGCCTTATGACCAATGTGCCCTGTCAAAAGACTCCTCTTTATGCAAATGATGTAAAAGACAACAAACTTGTACTAATCATGATTTGGGCTGCTTGATGACAGAGTTACTGTTACTTTTCCACATAGAATTGACCTAAATTTCAGTTCAAGGCAGATGAAAAACAAACAATAGATATCAACAAAAGAAGAACGATGGATGTGGTCAAGGTCATCCTTTTAGGTCCAAAGTATTTGGTTCAAGGTTCAACAACTTTTCCAATCAAAACATATCTTTCTGCCCTCTGTGCAAATAAGCAAAATGTGTCTAGAGCTTCAAATCCTAAACATGTATTTAATAATATAAGTTTGGTTTTGGAAATATTTATTAACTTTAAAGAAGCCACGTACCTTTTTATTTTTAATTGCACTTTTTATATTTGTACAGAACAAAAAAATAAATAAATTATAAATTTTCAACCTAATGAACAAAAAGACTGAAGAAAATATACTAGTAAATTTTGAAAGTAGGGGAAAAAAGCTTAATTAAAAAAAAATAAATAAATAAAACTGCAGAAAGATTTGTGAGTAAAAAAATTATTTTTATGGCATTTTGACACATAAAAATCAAAAAGAGATGCTATAATTGTTAGGCAAATCTTAGTGCGGGTGCCAAGTGCACCAATGGACATCCTTGTGTATGAACATGGTGTTCCTTATGGGCAATCCATGGCTTGCACATAAGTCCAGTAATGAAAAACCATTCGGGTTCAGAGCTTGGGGGCCATTCCTTCCAATCACTCCCCTCCAGGTGTCACTGTCCTGTTTTTTTAAATTCCGCCAGAAAAATGATGGAATCACTATCCAATGGTCGATCGATAACAGTCAGGAGATGTGTGAAACCCTGAGACGGAAGCAAGGGCCCAACAGGTCTACATGCACATGGTCAAATGACTGCTTTGGAATAGGAAACAGTTCTAAGGGGGGTTAGTGTGCCTCTGAGCTTTAGCACGCTTCTGTGTGAATCATTTTGAAGAAAAAACTAATTTAGAGGTCTGGCACTGGATACAGACTGAAGCCCATTCTCTAACTGTTTTGCACAGTCCAGTCCAGAACCGACCAGTTTTACAGAGGCCCTGATGCCAGGATGTGAGAGAATGTGTAAAGTGTCAAAACCACAGCAGAGCCCGGGAACAGGAACCAGAGGGCGAGGACAACCAGTAGAAACATCACAGACCTCCTGTACCTGTCTTCCCTCCAAATGGTGAACTGTGGTCCCAGACTGTAGTGCAAGGATCTCTGCATTACTATGCTGGTCTGCGGCCATGGCAGAAAAATCAATCCTGACATAAACTGGGGAGATCAATGCACCTAACAGTCAGACACTAAGTAAGACTTTCCAGCTACATGCTGAATGTCATTTGCGAATTCTGAAATGGTAGCAAGGTGGCATTGCTGACATGCAGACCAGGGGTCAGAAATGATGGACATGGCAAAAGTGAGGGGCTTGTGGTCCACAGAAACAGTAAATGAGCAGTGCTACTGACATCACATCCTGTAACCAAGGTCCTAAATGAAACTGGTTCTGGTTTAACTTTCTCTTTTTCCAGTGGCTGATGCCTGCATAAGGTGAGACTCAACAACCCTCTGCTGAAGCTACGTAAGTAGCCACCAAATCCCTTCGGAGAAGAGTCAGACTTAACCTGCCTACAATTCAGAAAGCTGAACGTAGTGTTTTCCTCCGATTCAAACCGAGTGAACGGAGTGGTAATTAAACCTGGCCCCAAAGCAGAGGAAACTACCTAGTTCTGGCCAATCCACAGAACAGCCGGGCCCAATTGCTGTTTTCTAGAGGAGTGAGAAGCTGCTACGATGAACTCTGAAGAGCTGGACTGCCTAAAGCTGCTGTCCTGTGGATGAACTGACTGGATAGAGGACTGGGTCTGAATCGGACCGAACCAAACCGGAGGGCCCTTCCTTCCATCGAGCCAAGAGTAAAACTCATCCTTCCCATCTTTCCTAATAATTGCTCTGCTGTGTTGGAAAATAAGGTAGAATAGATTGTTTTTGCTTGTGTTTGTCCCTGAAATAAGTTTTCTGATTTCAACCTTGGTGGTTTGGAAATGAAACGTGACCAACTGCATGCTACAGTTGACTGACTAGCATCTTTAGCTCCAAGCCACCTCATGCTGCTATTTTTAAAGGACACTTTGAATGCATTAAGCTTTAAAGCTCAAACCTTCTCCATATTCTCTTGAATGGACTCTTAAAACCTAATTTATCCTCATTTATTTGTGTTTACTTGTGTTTATTTTCAGTGGTATTTAGTTTTTAGTGATAATTAGTTAATAAAAAATATCATTGGATGGTCGTTTGGTGCGTATTTTATAAAGTGAATTATTAATCACTCTGGTCTGATTCATCCCTTTTGGTTGACGGATGAATTAACAGAGAAAACTTCATGGTTGGTGATTAATACCTCTGCTGATAACCATAGTCCTGATTAGTAAAATGGTGAAAGGCAACTAGATCTTAGCAGCCGAATCTAGGAGCCTAAATTTGAGTAAAAGACTAAGAATTCTGGTATTAAGCAAATTGCAGTTATAATCATTTATTGATTTTACTCTAGATTCTGAATGACCAATTATTTTGCTACAACTTCCAGTTCTAATTATTTAATATACTCATTATCTTCCAGGAAAGTAGCATAACTATGTATTTGTTGAAGGGGAGAAATGGACTTTACCTAGCCTAAGGGAGCAGAGAGTTAACTTCAAGCCCATCCCATAAGAAGGAGATGTGAGGGGGGTGAGGGATAGAGGGGCAAGAGCTGTGTACATACAGGGACGTCCCTCTGGAAATGTCTTCTGTGTAAACTGGTGAGCCAGTTAGATCTTCCTGGAGCCCCGCACACGGCTGACTTCTCTCCCATTGTCCCTGCTCTGCAAAGCTGAAGGTAAGAGGTCTGAACGGTTGACTTTTACCAAAAGTGTAATATGATATGTGTGAGTAAAATGTTTCTGCAATTCATGGAACTTTTAAGGTATTCAGGCTGTAAAACTGCACTTTACAGATCGATAAGAGAAGTATGAGCACTTATAGGTATGGAAGAATCCAATATACATCCATTATTTCAAAAACATTTTGAAAGTGCATCAATTTATCCATTTATGTTCCTAAAGCAGGTGAAATTCCTTTTATAAACGTATATTTATTCATCTGCTTAATTTATGGTTACAATTTAAAGTCTTCCCTCTCATGGTAAACTCAATTTAAACGACCCACTACAAAGAATCTGAATTCAAATTCAAATTCAGAGAGTTGAGCTGAAAATGCCTTCTTTGTTGTTCAGAAAGCTGCCTGGAAAAAATCATTCATTCCATGTATCATACAGTCTGTGATTTGGGAGATTATTCTCTATGGAGCTTTTGTCTGCCACATCGACAACAGGAGGAGGCGGGGGAAGAGAAATGAGGACACTGGCTTAAGGGAGGAGGTTTTCAGACAAGCTGTTCTGTGGATCAACTTTGGTTTCCTTTTCTTAGTTGGAGTTTTGTTTTCCTTAGTTTGATGCAAAAGTTTCACACACTTGAAGTAGTTTTTTTATATATATTTTCAGTTTTGTAAGAGAGTAACAGTATTTTCTCTTCTTCTTTTGGGGAGGAGGAACAAAAACACAGAGGAATAAAAATGGATAAGATTTTAACTAAACCAGCAAAACTGGAGCATTTCTCCACAAATATCCCCCCTTCTCTCCCTCCTTCTCCCCATCTCGGCTCTAACTCAGGGTCTTTGATTACTCCCATGTAAAGGAATGTGGGTTGCCTTGGTGACCACTGACCAGCTGTTTGCTGTGAGTTAAAGCAGACCACCAAAAGTCTTTTAATTTTGACATTTTTCTTTGTTGTACAACTATATAGAAACATTTTTTAAAAAAAGCCAGTTTCACGCAAAAGACAAGTGTCAGATATAAAAATAGTTTCCCTAATTTAGTGTTAAGCATGATCCCCAAATTTTAACAAGGTATTTCTTGAATAACAGGTTTTTATCAGAGCAGAAAAAAAACATTTCAAATCTCAAAATTGATCTAAACTTTCAGACACTCTTAGTTGTACCTACATACATTACAAGGTTTTGTGTAAGAAAAGTAAAATTGTAGCTCATTTAGATTACATAGATAACTGGCACTCATGTTTTACTTTAAGATAGAAAGTTTAGTTTTACTGCAAATGTTTGAAGCAACACTACAAGTTAAAATCAGGCCCAATTTCCCAGCTCATCAGAACAATATTCTCTCTTTATTTAAATTAATAAAGACTCCTTATTTAAAGGCTCCTTATTTTCCTATACTAGTAACACTTGCCGAAGATTCCCTCTAGATCTCATTTAGAGAGAATGACGCCCAGTAATATTCAGTAGGAGTGAACCAAAAGCTGAGTCTGTGGTGCCTAATTGTTGAGGTGGCAGGTCTGGACTAAATGTAGGGAGGAAGAGAAGGAGGAGGGAAGGAAGAAGGGAAAAGGGGGTGGTGTCAGAGCTAAGGATGCTGTGGAAAACTGAGCCACAAAAGCTGTAATCCCTCGTCAGGAAGAAGGAAGATTGTGGTGCTGTCCAGGCTGACGTGGAGAGGAAAAATCTGAAGATTGTTTCTGTGAGAAAGTAGGATGAAAGTGTAGTAGGCATTAAACACTAAGACAAAAAAGGGGTTCAATTAAAAAGTATGAAAGCATTGAGCAAAAGAAAAAAAATCGGGATTCATTATTTTTTCAATCTTAGTGATATTCTCACAGACATTCCAGGACAACATCCATTACTTAGAACAAACTAGTTCTATGTTTGTGGTTGAGCTTTCCTCCTAATGTGGAACCTCTTTGCTTTTTGTCCATCCTAAACGTGGCATGCATCAAGCTTACAACTAATAAAAATTACTTTATATTTCCATAAACTCCTTCAGGTGTAAACAACTAAAACACCATACAAATGTATTTTACTGCCTAACTAATCTCAATAAGTAGCCTAACACTGCTTTATTATGAGGAAGAGAGGAAAGACGTGGAAAATGCAGCATTAAGATGAAAAAATGTTGCTCCGTAATAAAAACAGTCATGTTAAAAGTTACAAATGTGAATTAAAATCAGTTGAAGAAGAATATTTTCTGAAAAAAGTCATGAGGAAATTAGCATTGTGTGACATACATACAGCTTTTGAATTGAATGACTGTTTAAGTTTTGCATGACTTTATATATATGGATGTAAACTGCATAACATTTGGTTAGATGGCATATTTTCTAATGATCTTTTGTGACTTTTGAAATAAAAACTGAGAAATCTGTGTTAGTTCACAATCATTTTAGGGTAGAACAAAAGGCTATGGTTTATGGTGAAGTGACTGGAGAAAAGTCTTTTAGGTATGCATTGTCTCTTACAGCTACTAGAGACACGGGATCTGGTCCGATTAGCACTGGTGGAGGAAGGGAAAATCTGAGTTAGAGGGGTCAGGTGACCGTGGCTAACAAAGATCTGCACTTTTCTCTTTCACCTTTATGTAGGTGCCTTTTATGAAAACTACTCCTTGTCCAGAGAACTGAATGGGTACGCCAGAAATCTCAAGGGAGTGAAACTAAATTTGTTAGCTACTATAGGCCACCAAGACTAAACAGTTTTAGATGCCTGAACCAGAAACACGATCAGTAGGGCAGATATTGGAGAAAAGAAAATGAAAACCAATAAAGTGAAAGATGTTGATGACCACATTTTTTAATAGTAATCAACATATGTTTTTATGCTTAGCTAAATAGGTAAATATAGTCTAAATGTTACTTTGGGCTTTTACTTTTCCATCAAACCCTTTAAAGTGTTGTTGGTTCAGCCAACAAATAGAGAAAAAATATGAGTTACGGATACACCTGATCTCAGTTGTCAATGAGCATAGAGTAAAACTCTCCACAAAACCAGTTGTTTCTAATCCAACCTCTCTACCATAAAGAACAATTAAAATACATTAAAAATTAAACCAAGATATTAGATCTGAAAAAATAAATAAATTGAAATATTATCTGCAAAAAGCTTGATAAGAAGAAGGCAGCTACTGGTATGATTGTTGAGAATAATATGATCATCAGTCCACAACTACACAGAAGGAGCATGTTAATGCTCTGGAGCCATATCCAGAAGACTCATTGGTACATATTTCTATAATGCCAAACGTTTTGTAGCTAAACATCAAATTACTCATAAAATAAGACAAACTGTAAAATGTTATCAGCCACAACCGTAAAGACTGCTTCCAGATGGGTATTTCATCTTCACACTGACCAAACACGTAACAAGGTCAAAAGAACATTAACAAGAATTACATTAAAGATCATAAAGTGATCTGTTTTAGAGACAAACTTTGAATGAACTTGTAGATTTGAGGTACAAAGCAATAAACTATGAGGTGTAGAGCACAAAGTCAGAATGCCTCCTTAGACGTTTCCAAACCTGTTTAGAAACACCTTACTGTGATGTATGGCAACAGCAACAATGGATTTTGTTTTAATTTCCTGTCCTTTTCTGAGTTTTAGATCATTCTTTGCTTTAAAATTAAACACTTGTTTCATCCATCCATCCATCCATCTTCCCTCGCTTATCCGTCAGGGACACGGTGGGCTGGTGCCTATCTCCAGCCATCTCTGGGTGAAAGTACACCCTGAACTGCTCACAGGGCAATACTCAATTCATTCAAATCAAATTTGTAAGTTACTTCAGTGTTGTTTAATAAATACAGTACATTTTCTCACTTGTTTTCTTTGTCAGATATTGAAACATGTTTAACTTCTTCTTAAGTTAACAAACATAGACTGTCAGCAAGGAACCAAATGGTCATTTATTTCATATGCAACAGATTCAACATTATTAATAAAGGAGCTTAAATGCCAGTCTTATGTTTCCTGACAGACTTTCAAGCACCTTTTTGACATGTTTAACCCCTTAAAGTCCTTCCAGATGAAAGGAATGGTCACAATAGATGTGCTCACTGTTGTGGTTATTCAGGCAAACACATTTATTTAAGAACGTGAGAAGGAGACAATGACGTTTCCAAGATTTCCCCTGCCTTGTTTGGCAGAGGACAATTAAAGACAAAAGACAGCACAATAAAAGGGGAAATTCACCACTAGACTGCAAATTACTGCTGAAGTTATTATTATATTCAAGTTTCATCATAGAAACACAAGTCGACCATCATTCACTCCTTATATTTTGACAGTATGTCCATTATTTCTACACGTCCACCTACAAGCCACCTGGGGCTTGGTGGAGACACAGGAAATCACTTTTATTAGAGAGTTTCCAAATATTTTTCTGTTCCTACAGCTGTTTGCCTAAATTGTTTACTGTCAGTCAGGCTGTGTATCTGGACCTCCATAAACTGAATGTTATGTCACCAAGGAGGATGAGAAAGAATTTTCTTAAAGCTCTGCTGGAAAAAGCAACAGATATTACAGCAACGCTAAGAGAAATGTGAATTAGTGACAATTCATGCTTAGGTTGGCTTCCTCCAAAGTAAGTTTACTCTTGCTTACCTAACTAACCCAAATTAAATAGATTTGTGGGGAAAAGGGCCTCTTTATAAGCCCAAAGTTTCCCTTTTAGCCTCAGCCCTGTTTGAATATGAGCACAGCTTTCCAAATAAAATAACGTGTTTTGCTGTTACGTCAGTTTATCCAACCCCCTCCATCCTGACTCTGACTAAACAGGAATCTTTTAATAACTAACAGACAGCAGGCATATTAGGTCTCTCCAATTCAAATATTGACCCCACACACTTAGAAGATTACACCATTTCTGTTTTTTCCAATTTCTAAATACATTTAGCTATTTTTTCTTATTTATTCCTGTCACTAGGTTCTCTTCTCTAGTTTTCCGTCACCAGAACCTTTTTGTTAGCTCTGCTTCTTCAAAGGCGCACTTGTGCTGGTTATTTGGAGGCGTCAGCATCTATGTCCCCTGGAAGAGTTTCTGTAATTTTCCACCTCTAAGCTTTAGGTTTTTGACTTCATTGCTTTATATTTTGGGACATTCTCAAAAAGCAAACACTTGCTCTAAAAGTCTTGCTTTGTATTGATTTAATAGAGGTCCATTAGAAGGGCTGGACAACAAACTTTTTTGTTTTTTAAACCATAAACCCTTATACATATTATTTAAACTAAGATAAATCTTTAGAAAGTCATCATGAATAGGTTTTTAATCAGTAAGGATTTTTTTTTCATTTATTTGTTAGATAACATTCCTTTCATATTCTAAAGTTATAAATAATATTTGCAGAAATATGCTGTGAGTGATAGCGAGTTGTTTGGCTCATCATGGGCAAAAATCCTCCCACTGTGTGAACCTTCTTATCAACAGTGTTACAGGGGGTTGGTGCCTATCTTCAGCAGTCATTGGGCACCAGGCAGCGTTCTCCCTGCACAGATTGCCAGTCCATCATAGAGACATTTAGAGATCATTTAACCCAAAGGTCATGTTTCCAACTGTGGGAGGAAGCTAAAGAACCCAAACATTTTTTAGTTTATTGTTAAACTCTGTTTCTATTTTCAGAATTACATGCACAATGGAAATAACATTGTTTGGTAACATTGCTTTTGCTACACTGAAGATATCCAGTAGGCAATAATGCACAAAACCCATAGCTTAATAAGCAGGCTAATACTGATAATAGCATTAGTATCCATAGATATCCAAACTAGACTACACTAGACTTGTCAACTATTCAGTTGCATCTCTTCCTCTATTGAATTTATTTTCAAAAATTTTCATTAGGTAAGCAAGGTATTTGGTTCTCATTATCTCATGTATTTTAAATGTTTACAAGAGACAGAAACGCCAGCAGGAGGTTAACGGGAGCATGGTGAACTAAGGTTTAACAAAATAAAAAGTCCTAATTGGGTTTTGCATTGTGCTTTCCTCTCCACGGCTTCTACCTTTGAGTGTAATGAACCCAGATTATGTTGTTTTTTATTTCAATTATTAATATAGAAGAACATTTTTGGTGTACTCTGCTGCTGCTGTGGACAGCATGCATAATGACCTGGCCACTTCTACCCACCAGAATGCCAGCTAAACAATAAGCATATGAGATCACTGATGAGATGAGGTGAAAAACACATGCAGCTGCTGTAGACTCAGTAAAACATGACTCCTCTGTCATTTCGTGTTGTCTCTTTGTGCAGCCCACTCCCAGTGAAGAATCCAAATAAACCCAAAGCAAACATGCCTGTCATTTCAAGTCAGACACAGCTGAGTGTGTTTGCAGAACAGCATACCAAACTTCTCTCATCTGAATGTCAATATATTTTCGCTCTGCTGGAGGGTTTGTCATGCTACAGATTACTAAATGCAATCCAAATGTTATCCTTTTCACTGTATGCGTCTGAACATGTCAGACTATTTGGGTGCTGCTTTTCACGAATCCGTTATCAGTGAAGAGTTTCTCCAGTCTTGCAACCTAATTCATATCAAGAAGAAATTTACTAAATTAAACTCCCTGTCAGAAGACATAAAAAGCAACAACTTTGCTACTGTTTTTGCATTAACAATTACAATCTGCCAAAAACTAACAGCAACGAGAAAGAAATCCTCTTTGTTTTATGTCAAGATTTAAAGATCTAATCTTTTTATTCTTTACAGCTGATCTCTGCAGACATTCAAACCCACCCCCTATGTAGATTGAGTCCTTTGATTGATAACAGATTTCCTCTTGATGTCTGGGAGAATCCTCTGATTACACAGAGCGTTAGAGGGATGCAATCTACAGAGAAAGAGAGAGAAAGAGCAAGGAATGCATCACTCCTTTAACAAACAATGGAACCCTTTTTTCTTCTGCAGCAGAAGTTTTTCATTGAGTTTCAAACAACAAATGCACAGACAGACAGACAGCTCAAGGGGAAAAATAGATCCAGGGAATATTTCTTTCATGCCAGCTAAACAAGGAAATTTATGTCATGTGGTTTATATAAAGGTAATGCTTTCAAATGGATTCTGATCAAAAATAGCAGTCTAGTCTCAAATAAGCCAAAGGTTATAGGTCTATCATCACAGTGTTCTGTTGTAATGGAAGTAGGAACAGTAAATTGAATGACAGCTGTCAACATGCTTAAAAATGAACTCTGATGCATGATTACTTTTAATTTTTTTTTTCACAAAAATCATATATATTTAATTAGGATTAGATGACATAAATATTTATTTATTTTTTATTTAAAACATGTTGGTGATATTTCTTGACAAAATCAAATTGATGTGCTAATTAGCAATGTTAGCTTTTCTAAGTTTTTAACAGTTATTCCAACTGTGTACCCAACAGGGCCGCACAATTAATCTGAATTCAAATTCTCGACTTTTTGAACAAAGAAATAAGAAAATATAATACTGATAGCTCAGAAACATTTACATTTAAGGAGCTAATTTTGAACATCCCACTATTTTTTTCCTTTTGTTTCTTTTTTGCAATTTTTTTTGTTATTATTCCGAATGGTTTAGCTCAGCAGTTCCTATCTGGCAAATGTATTCTGCTGTTGCAGAGAGTTATATTGCATAATTTAGAGTGTCTCTGGGTTGTATATTTTTTTACCCCTTACTGTCAAAATTAAGCTTAAAATATGCAACAAAAGTGCAAAAATAGTTCAAACCCAAGTTGTCAGACGATATCTCTGAATCACATTTTTAATGCTAATGAAGTTAGTCTTACAAACAAGAAAACACAAATTTAACTTAAACTCTTGTAGATAGTAAGCTTGATGACAAGGAAGCACATAAAAATATATTATTAATATATTAATATAAATATATGTTACATAATAAAAATGCATCACTTAAAAAGACATGCTTCTTTTGTTTAACTAATAGTTTTGTTTTTTTTAGTTGGATAATTCATCTTCTTTAGAATTATTCATAAAAACAGTGCATTTATAATATTCTTCAATCTGATGGCCATAAAATTTGCTTTGCACAACAGTATAAAATATTAAACAACAACCCAAAAAACTAACAATTGTCTGTTTTCTAGTTAATAAACTAGTGTCATCACACACAGTTCACTTTCAGCTCTGAATATTGCTTAGATTAGCTATGGGCATCAATTGTAATAAGAGGAAATTGTATGAGAACTGTAAAACTAAACATAAATAAGTTCAGTTTTGACTGCATCAAACAAAAAAACAAAAAATATATCTGCAGGATAGCTTTACTATCAGCCAATGCAAAAGTCTTAAATCCCATTTAAAAGGTTTTGCATGTTTAAAAACTGGTACAGAATCAGGTTGTTTTTATAGAAATGTTTTTTTCTCTCTTAGA
This sequence comes from Jordanella pulchra, assembly GCA_034780135.1. Taxonomy (NCBI): domain Eukaryota; kingdom Metazoa; phylum Chordata; class Actinopteri; order Cyprinodontiformes; family Cyprinodontidae; genus Jordanella; species Jordanella pulchra. Next base: position 4,671 of record JAUZNJ010038960.1, on the reverse strand, counting down.
CAAAATACATAAACATTTAAAGTTACCTAATCTTGTTTAAAAAAAAAATCGGAACATGTTCCGAGCTAAAACCTGAGTGGAAAAAAATAGATTGAATAAATGAAAGTGCACATGAAGACAGGAGCTTATTTACACTTCTAGTTCCACTCAAATGTCAACACAGCCTGTGTGCAGACACATTTCTGAGGCTTTATTTGATGCTTTGAGCCTCTGTGTTTTCTTTGATTTATGCTCCTGAATGCAAAATCTCCTCCAAACTAGTGACTTATTTTATAGGGGAGTTGTTGAACAAAAACACAATCATAGATGGGCTGTTATTAAACTAAAAAGGTCATTGGACTTCTGCAGTTTAAATAGATATTTGTTTTTATTTAAGTTCCTCCACAATCTTTTCTACTTTTAATAAGAAAATTAAATAAACCCTTAAAGAGGAAACAATCAACATCATATGTGCCTTTACTGACTTTCTATCAGTTAGAAGACCTGAAGCATAAAACCTTAAGCATAAAAGTAAGATTACTATAACTTGTAATACATCTGATTTTTAGCTGACACATTAAGATGGTAGGAAACATAATGATAGACATGAATACCTCCCAGTTCCAGAAGCAACACCAACCAATTGGATTCTGCAGATAATGTCTGAAACTGAAACAAGCACCAGTGTTGCTCAAACAACCCTCTATGGTCCTGCAGAAAATGCATCAGCAATTCCCTTTTGGCCCAAGTGACAGTAACACATTTGACCTGTGAGCTACCCAACCTAATTGTTTTGCGTCAGTTTAACATAGAGTGTATGACTGAACAGCTTTTAGAGGGTTTGATACCGATGTTGTTACTTTCCTTTGTCTACATACATGTAATTTCATGCAGGACCCCCATCAGTGACACCAGGTTCTTTTTAACAGTATCAGTTATTAAAAATGGTTTCCATGTGTGTTTTTAATCTTTTGTTTTAGCAAAAACAAAACAAAACAAAACAGTTATCAAAAATTAACATTCTAGAAGGAACCGTTCCTGCATTTCCACAGTTATTGTGATCTGAAATTATGCTAATCTGGTGTTTAGTTTGGTTTCCATTTTGAAATTCTCTGAAACAAATTTATAAAAAAAAATAACATATTTTAAAATTGCTTACTGAATAAAGCCATACATTCTGATGAATAATATGGAAATAAGCAGCAATGAATGGAGTGACTGGCTGTTGAAAATAGGTAAAAGTTGCTTGAGTTTAAAAAAGAAGTAGCTTCCTAAATTCATCTTGATAATTTTTCTTAACTGGATTCATAAACTCTGCACTTACACAGTACAGATGGATGTATGAACAAGGTGGTTTGAAACACAAGTTTGCATCTTTTATCCTTTAACTGAAAACAAACTGACAGTAAGAAAAGACAAGAAACCAGAGGTTAATATATTGTAAAGCTTGGGGCGTAACAACAGGGTTTTAAAAATTACAAGCTCATGAATTCATTCCAGACTTTAAATGGACTTCAAAGAGAAACTTCACACTATGGTACATACATCAAAACCACTGCAAAATGTTTTCCAAGGAGAGGCAGGATCACTATAAGAATAAGATAGATAAGGAAAGTAATAAAAAAAGAAAAATACAGTAGAGATAATTCCCTCAGTCTCTTAAGCTGCACATGTCGTTAGAGCAGGAAACCTCTTAGCTTCATAACAGAGTGGAAGTTAACCATACAAATGTGTAAAAAAAGAGCCATAAATACAAAATAGAACAAAAGCCGTTTTCACAATTATTAGTAGCTCTATTATTATCTTTTAATATAATACAGCTCATAAGTGCATTATTTTTAGGATCATTTAATAATTAATGATCAACTATCTCTCCATTGCAGTCTTTGAAGATGAGGGTGTGGATTGTCTTCCTCCTGTGCCTGGCTGGCCATGCCATCGCTGCTCCTGTAAGTTTCACTCAGAGTGGTCGTTTCCAGTCTTTATCCCTTTGTGATCCTTTTCCCTTCCTGATGGTGTCTCTGTTCCCATGATCACCTCTTATTGTGTGATGGACTTCCTCTGTATTTCTAACTGGGTGTGTTCTTTTCCATTCAAAGTCTGTTTGGATTAACCTTACTTCCATGGTTAATTCCTCCGCTGGGAGTTGCTCTGCAGGCTCACTCATGTATATGACAATTTAAGTCATTTGGCTTGATCCTTTTTTCTGTATTAAACATCAGATTGTTGTTTCTGTGTTTCAGACTGAGGAGGAGGCAGTTGTAGAGGAGCTGGTAACTGAAGAGCCAGTTATTGAGGTCAGTCCAGATGTTTTCTTTGTTAAAGAGGCTAAGAGCCAAAATAAAAGGTTCCATGCAAGACCTGGTAGTTATTCTGCAAAGGATTTCACCCTGCACAGAAAAAAAACAACTTCTATTTTAGTTTTTGAGAAAATACATCTCACTTTAAAATGTCTCTTTAAAGATATTCATATAGTCTCTTGAAAGAATTGCAGAAATGTTCTACAAGCATAGAGAAGTTTTTTTTATATATTAAATTTAAACAAATCTGTACTTAGTGAGAGGAAAACAATGCTAAAATAGTTGACATAAATTACAATCTTTCACCAGTCACATAACAGCATTTGATTTTCTATACTAGAACACACTCTCTGTTTTATTTATTTATTTTTAGTTTTCTCTGATTTTCTGATTTTTTTTTTGTTTATATCTTACTGTATAAAGACATATTAAAGAGCTCTTCCTCCACACATTTTTTTTTGTCAGTGTTCAATATATGTAAATTCTGAGCCGAGTCCAATAGAATTTCATCAAGGATTCATAAAACATAAAAGATTCTTAATTTTTGTTAGGAGAAAATCTATCCTTTAACAGCATGAATCGTGGCCAACGTTGCTGTATTTTAGACAAATTTACTCATAACAAATACTTGAGCTTTTCTGTGGACATTTTGTGGTTTCCTGCTTCAGAGAGCCCACAGCTGTTAATTTTAGCCACTGGCTGAGCTGGTCAGGAAACCATTAGATGTTTTTTTTTTTCTTTTGGTCTCACCGCATGTAGATTTAGCTGCTTTTCAGTGCTGGACAAAATACAGCCTCTGTGATTTTTAAGGAGGGCTGGTGATATTTCATGTAGATTTGTCTTTCTGTATATATTTCAGATAGATACATGGTTTTAAGAGGAGCATATAAGTAAATTAATATGAAAGTCTGACCTTTGACATGTGCTGTACCTCAGGAACCAGAGGTAGGAGCCAACCCAGTGCAGGTGGAGGTTGGAGAGTTTGATGAAGCCATCGAGGTTGATGATGTTGCAGCTGAAAGTAAGTTAATCATTTGTCTATCAAAGAAAATAATTTTTGTAAATCATAATAAGAATTCGCTTCAGCAGGAACACAACCCTGATTAAAAAAAACTATTAATGGCTTGTTTGAAAATAATAAGGTGGGTCTCCTTGGAAAACACAAATAGCCATTAAACCCCAAAACAGCTTGCGGTGGTATTGAAGCAAAGCCTAATCCTCACCCTGAATGGTGTAACACTTCAGCTGGGCCACATAAGCTTCATCACACTTTTTGTACGAATATGTCTAGACTGGATTAAGTGGAGTCACAACATGGCTGCTAAACAGAAAAATGGAAAACTAGAGAAGATGAACCCTTATATTCTGATACAGTCTTACAGCAACTGATCTGTTTCTGCAGCATCGACCTTCTCAAAGTTACAGTGATTCAGCTGCAGAGGCAGGATGCTGCTATACAGAGATTTCAGGGTTCAGTCAGGGCTTAAACTGGCACAATAAACAGGCAAAATTACAGACTGCCTCACTCTGCATGCAGACAGCTGTGATTATATGTTCCACTCAGCTTAAAGTTCAACCACAGAAAACTTAATAAGAGGCACCAGTTCCAAACTGGAGAGACGTCAGGCTGTTCCAAGCAGCTTGGACTTAAAAGGCATACAGTATGTCAGTATTTTTAAAACTTTTTTAGCCTTTCTCTTTTTGCATAACAGATATAACTACAACAATCTTTTTTTTTTTTTCCATGTCCAAGATTTAGAAGTATAATATGTTAAAAAGCATGATGGACAAAAAGTGAGAGTAAGGAGTAAATGGAAGTTGCATCATCATCCATAATTGGTAGTTTTCCTATGTAACTGGAAGAAAAGTATTTGTTAAAATCATACATCCATGTTGAACAGTTCCTGAAAACACAGTTCTGATAGATCATTTTGTTTTAGAGTTCTAAAATGTTTGTTTCTCTTCCTCAAAGGTATGATATAAATACATTTTTAACTGATACTTGCAAAACTCACCTTGTTAAATTGGAATTCATGAAAATTTGAAATCTAAAAACAACAGGAGCTAGACTTAAACTTTTGGGAAGGACATCCTCTACTTTATGCTATTTTTAGGTTATTTTGTTTTTTTTTTTTTACAAATATGTATCCTTAACCTCTGCATTTTGTTTTTCCTTTTGCTCACAGATCCCTGCCTGAACTACCACTGCAAGAAGGGCAAAGTGTGTGAGGTTGATGAGAGCAACACCCCCATGTGTGTGTGTCAGGATCCCTCCACCTGCCCCCCTGCTGAGGGAGAGTTTGAGCATGTGAGTTCAATGATAGATAGATAGATAGATAGATAGATAGATAGATAGATAGATAGATAGATAGATAGATAGATAGATAGATAG
>JAUZNJ010038959.1:0-10899 GCA_034780135.1 Jordanella pulchra | reverse complement strand
ATATATTTTTTTTTTTTTCTTAATGTTTATTTATATGCTTTTTAATTTATTTTGGTTATTTTTATATTTTGCTTTACTTTTTATGTGAAGTACTGTAGTCATCTTTTGAAAAGTCTAAATAAACATCAAATAAAAAACACTTTTAGTTGATTGATTGATTGGCTGATTTTATGAATTGTCTAAAAAAACATCTTCTGATTTCAGGTTTTGAACTCCTTATTAAGGAAATTTGTTGATTTGTATCACTGAGTACCACCAGGGAAGCTTTAGAAGATTTTCTGTGTAGTTCTGATATGTTTTTTTTTTTTTAAATAAAAGTCCTAGAACAGTTCCAGATAAGTCCGGGAATATACCTAGACAATTCCTGAAAGAAAGTAAAAAACAAATTAAAAATTACGTTATTCTACTTATTACTAAGAAAGTTCCCTAAATCATATCCTACCATCTTCCACCTCCCCCTTTACCCTTAAATGAATATATTCAGATACGTATTTGTCAGATCAGGCAATTTCATTGAAATCAAACCAACCTTTGGCAATAACTTATTTTCAGCAAACTCCATCCATCCATACATCTTCTCCGGCTTCATTCTTCAGGATCACGGTTGGGCCGGTGCCTATCTCCGGGACCTGGTATAGTGTGAGTTTTAAATCCCAAAAGATTCACATCTACCCTTGGAAGCAGGGAGTACCAGTATCTTAAGAAAACACTGTGAGGGGATATGGCTGTTTGTGAGTGTAAGGAAGAGAAAAAAAATGAGGGGAGAACATTCAATCTTTCATAGTTTCTTTATCACAGAGGTCTCTCTTTGCCTTCATCTTCCCCTCATCCTCCCTTCATCTGTCCTCTGCTTCTCTAAATCTCCCTTTCAGCATTTCTGTCACTGCTTGTCTCATAGCAGCAGAAAGATTGGGCCTGGCAGCTCCGGTTCCCATAAATTTGATAACGAGTCACTCGGTTAAAGGGGAAACTGTGGGCTTCCACCTCCGTTTGTCTCCAGCCAAGTGAGGAAATATATAATAGAAATAACAGATATTGTATTGATCAAGGGAATGATTAAACAGGCAGATGGAAGTTGGGGTTTGATGTTGGATGTCACATTAGTAGGAGGATTTAAAAAGTCGCAGCAGAAATAGTTCAACTTATAGGATGTTATCTGCTTATTGGGCACATCACAACCAGCTCTGGTAAAGTTGTTTTAAAAACCCTTAAAATCAATTCTGAAAATTGTCAGAAACTAATTATGGTGTGAGTGCTGCTTATTTATTCTAGAATAATTTTCATGGGACCCTGGAAGCGAACCAGACCCATAATATGACAGATCCTCCCACATGCTTATCATTTGCCACATTTTTCCTATTTTGCTTTACTTCAAAATCACTTGAAGGGCTTGTTGCAGAAAATCGTTGCCCACTTTAAGCACCAGAGCATTTGGTTTGGACTCAGACTGTCCAGATCAAACGTCCTCTGTTAATCTGCTTCATTTGTGCAGGGTTGCAATCTCACCGGTCCAGCTAAAAAACCTATGTCTTGTTTTAATTTCATATGAACTGCCTTGTAAGTTGGCAACAATAGAATGGCAGCTGGACCATCCAGTGAACCACAGACATGATGTTTGCCATAGTAAGAAAGTGCATATGATTTGCATACTTTAAATCTGAAAACTTTGAAATCCTCAGCACCTGTGGGGGGTTTTTTTGTATATAAATCTGTTCATCCTATAAGTGACGTACTTATACATCTGTTTCACTTGCTGCTCCTGCTGGGCAGCTCCTTGTCAGAGCGCCACAAACAGTGTACAGTGTTTTCCAAGTCATTTTTGTCCACTTTCCAAATTGCAAAGGGAAGTAAAACCAATCAAAGTGAACATTTCTCAGCATTTCCCTTAAAACTGATGCAATTTCTTGGTTTATCCTGCTGAAAATAACAGCCTGAGACGCATCCATCCATCGTCTTTACACCCTTGTCCTTAATGGGGTCGGGAGTGTTGCTGGTGCCTTCACAGGGCAACATAGAGAGACACAGGACAAACAACCATGCACACACACACACACACACACGTACCTAGGGAGAATTTAGGGAGTTCAGTCATGTTTTTGGACTGGACCTAACACCAGCATGCAAACTCCATGCAGAAAGACCCCAGACCGGGAATTGAACCCAGGACCTTCTTGCCGCAAGGCAACAGCTCTACCAGCTGCACCACCATACATCCCAGCCTACTTATTGAAGCATAATAAACGGTTCAGGTTAAAGCCCCATCAGAGTTTAGCAAACGTCACATGTTTCTATTAGACACATTGTCAAATTTACTTATAGGTCATATATTATGGGTTATTTGGTCTCTAGAGCCCAATAGAACCTTAAACTACCAAAAATATGAATTTAATTGAAATCGCTTTTAGAGCGATCAATTTTCAGGACCAAAAACCAGGCTTTCATTGATTTAGTTAATTCTGAAATTAAAGATAAAGTTAAAAAAATAAAACAATATTTATAATATTTCTATATTCCAGAAACAAAATTTGATACAGTCTCTTTCAGTTTCAATAATCTCCTTCTCCTTTATTCTTCTTTATTCCCTCAGGGTCACGGTGGGACTGGTGCTTATCTCTGGCAGTCTATGGGTAAAAGGCAGGATACAACCTGGACAGGTCGCCAGTCTGTGCAGGGCAACACAGAGACACACAAAGACGTACAGCCAAGCACAAACACACAATCACTCCTAAGGACAATTTAGAGACGCCAATTAACCTAACAGTCAAGGTTTTTGGACTGTGGGAGGAATCTTTGCACTGAATATTATCAACCCGTTTCAGTGAGGCTCCTCTCACCCCTGATCCTATAATCTCTACGTCATTAGAAAGGATTTTCTATAAAAACTTTGACGCAAAGCATGTGAGACCTCAGACCATGATAACATAGGATCGCATGTTGCCCTCTAAATACGCTGACGGACACACATCTGTACAATGACACATGCTGCACATGTGTGCACAAGTTTTACTAACTTTAGGGTATCTTGTAAAATATTTTTTTTTTACTAAAAGTGAAAGAAGAACAGAGAAAGACAGTGAGCTCTGACGTTTTACACAGACAGGCTCTTGGAGACAGAGTAATGAGGAGGTCACTCTTGGTGCCTGTATCTCCTGATAAAATAATCTGGTTGTTCTCAGCAACACCAGGAGGAGACATGTCCTCTCTGCTGTCATGGTTCAGTATGAGTATGAGTTCATGTGTGCTAATTGTACAGAGAAGACCTACTAAGAAGAAAAAACAACACTAAACAAAGTAAAGGTAAACTTTAAAACATTTTATTTATAGAAAAACATGTCTTCAACTATCTCAAGTCAATGTTTTTAGGTGAGTTAAAAGAAAAGATTCACATAAAGTTTCAAATAACTGTGGAGTTGTAGAATAGTCCAAAGTTTTCCTTTAATAACATTTTTTTTAAACATTGCTTATTAGTAATGGACACTGTCAATGCAGAACCACCACACTAAAAAAAACAAAAGAATAAAAAAAAAAGAACCACCACACTACATCTTTACAGCAGTTGGCATCACATTACATAATTGAACTGCATGTCTTGCAACAAATTCCCAGTTGATTGTTGGACTAGATGCATGTTTAGGGTTGTTGTTCCTCTGAAAGTCAGACTTTTACCCCAATTTTAAGTCTTTGCAACCTGAAGCTACTCGTCCATCTAACTCTATATTGTCTTGTAAACTCTGACCAGCTCCAACGTCTGTGCTACAGAACTACCATGCTACCACTCCCATGATGGTGTCTCAAGGGTGAAACATAAAGCCACAGCTCAGTGACTCCAAAGAGCCAGATTTGTTTAGTGCGACACCAATAGCTTTTCCTGTGAACAGATCCTCCCATCTGATCTGTGGATCTCCCACAGAGTTAAAGCCTCATGGCTGCTTCTCTGATCCATTCCCTCCCTTCACATCATCTAATGAAAATACTGAAATCCTCACATTGCTCATATGAAGGGGGACCAAAGCCAAATGCATTACATGAAAAAATTAACAAATCATTTTTAGTGCTTATGTTAAAGCTGTTGGTCTTGAATAATAACTGCTTATTGCCCTCTGACACTAACGAGATTAACAGAATCAGGGGATACAGCTTTCTTCACCTCATAATTATAATGATAACAGTCATTTGAATTATGATATAAGAATGTCAAATGCTTCCAGAAGCTCCTGTCCATTGCTTGGACTGGTTATGAACTCATACTCCTGATGATATTAAGATTCTTACCGGATACATCGAAGCCAAGCAGCACAAGAAACGTGTTTATGAAGAACTCAACCCGGGTTTTATTCTGCATTTAAAACGTCTGCCTCCAGTTTCTGAGGGCTGAGTTTTCCTTGCCTCGTTTTTGACCGATTCCAGCCAGGAAAATAGTCATCAGGTGAAACTGCATCAAATCGTTTCAGAGGGCAGATCTTTTAGTGACGGTTCAAACTTTTTAATGTGCTACCTCTACTTTTCAACCTTAACCTAAAAAGAGCTGTTGACATGCATTAAAAAATTATCTTCCATTTTAAATGATATATTGTCTCTGTCTTTTCTTTCTTCGTCTAACAAAAACTATTACAAGCTGAATATTTTTTATTGTCTAAATGTTCTCCTTCTATTCAAAGTCTGGGCTCATTTTTTTATTATTCATCAAAAAGAACCCTTTTTGAAGAACATAACCATATGAGACTGTGGGAGGTTTGTCAGGTTCTCCTTTCTGTGCGCCTGCAGATGTGCCTTTGAGTGATTGTATGACTTAATTTTTTCATCAGTGCTCCGCTTTGTTGCAGATGGTGTAATAGTTCGAAGGTTGGATGTCAAAAGCAAAGACATGAATGATTAATGAAAAAGAAATCAGTAAAAAAGCTGTAAATCTACTGACAGGCGAAAAACTGAGGCAAATGCCCCAACCAACACTGAAATATGTGTTTGAAATGCATTTATGGGAGTAAAACTGCCTTAAAACTCTGCATTGTTTCAGTCAGAGAATTGGTAATTTAAAATGCATCATACGTTTGTGAGAAGCAGAGAACCTGACCTGAGAAGAAAAGGAACGCCCAGAAATAAGATGAAAGCTCACAATATGAAGAAAACAAGTGAAATTATCTGTTCATGACTTGATAAGATTTCAAACATTTTTTTTTTAAATTGCAAATTTGGATTCTGAAAATAAGATACTAACTACAAATGCAAGATAAATGTTTTTTTGTCTTAGTAAGAACCAAATCATTTCATTCAGTGTTATATTACCTGCAAAGACTTATATAGTTAAAGTTTGCATCACACTACAGTACACACTGCAACTGAACAAATTCACCAAGCACTTCAATAATGAACCGTTCAACATGATGCAAAAGCAAATAAAGCAAAATCATAAAAAGCAAAATAAAAAAAAATTATGCAAATCTAATATAACACGGTAAGCTGATTTCAAAAAAGAAAAAGTTGTGTAACATTCCCAGAATAAAATGTTTAATTTGCATTAACAATCTATGAATAATTCTTTACAATATCCTATTTCCTGAGCTAATGCATACAGCAGACCTTTCCAATGTGCACAAGTGTGCATCAAGGTGAAACACTATGATTGTGTAGGAGGCTGATCTGAAATGACATCAAGACCACAACAGCTTTAACTTTTTTCCTTTCAAACATAAACCTCTGTGATTGGTTTAAAGAATTAAATGTTTAAAGCCAGAAGTTTGTTTGCCTACTGCAGTATAGTCATTTATAATACATGTATATCAGTAAGTGAATTAATGTTTTCCTCTGAGCTGTTATATATCAAATCCATAATATTTTGATGAACTAAAACACAGAGTAAAACTTCCAAATGATACCTTGAACATTACTGGATTCAAAAAAGAAAAAAAACTCTTCTAAAAAGGGATAAATGACAATATATATAGGGATCAAAATTTAACAATTAAACATTTTTTAAATGTCTGTTTATTTCATAATTTCAATCCAAAGTAAAACGTGTTTTTTAAGCCTTTGGCTTTGTTGCTTAACCTTAATAAAAAAAACAGGAGATTTAATTATAGAATATTATATCAGACACAATACAGCAGTTGTTGTAGGGGGAGAGTATGAAATCCCAGAAAGCCATTAGACCGTTGTTGTTTTAAAAAACAAAGTAATAACTTACTAACCAAATAGTAATAATGAAAAATATATATAATGTCTGCATAATTTACTTTTAATCTGATAAACCGGCCTGAAGCAAAGAATAATTTATCCAACTTGACAGAACTAAAGGATATTAACTGTGCAACAGGCTGCTGTACTGTAACTACAGGCCAGAGAAGACATCGGTCATCATATCCAATTCTAAGAAATATATTCTCGTGAAAACTGCTGACTTATTCTTTTCTGTTCACTGACACAGAGGAATGTATCTGTCTGCGCACAAAATGACGATGAATGCAGAGGAATGCCTGCTTTTTAAAATTAGTTCAACAAAATAAACAAATTCAAAGCCGACACATCAACAAAGTGAAAATCATCACATTAGAAGAGCCACATGAAACAATAACAATTAAATCAGTGCCCTGGCCTCTTAAAATCCGTAATATGTTGATTGTGATGACCATTTCCTTACTGGGTAAAGACATGTTGAAATGTGCTGACATTCAAAATAGCATTTGGTTTATTTTTTTTTTCTCCTTGTGGTTCCTCTGTATACATGGACATAAAACAAAATGCAGCTCATTATAAAACCCCGTCAAACGGCATCGGGTAGAAGTGTGAGAGCCTTCAGATTTATCTTGATTGTTTCCTTCCACGTCGCTTTTAAAAGTTTTCATGTTTCTTGAGGGCAAAACTTTAGGTTGAGTGCGGTTTTGGGGTTCGGTTATTTTCGCGAGCAAACGCAGAGGAAATATCCCAAACATTTTAACGGTCTCTTTTCAAAGCAAGTCGACTCTCTGTTGAATTTAATGAACAGACAGAAATGAGATTGGCTTTTTACTGTGCTTTTCAAAACTAAAAAATAAAACCACATTTAGCAGTCATCAAGTCCAAGGATAACCAGCCTGGTTTATTTAAGAGCAAAATTAGACTAAAACAGGGGATATGTGCACTGTTAAAACTAATTTATGAGGGTTTTCAATTTAAGTTGATTAGATTAGGTTAAGGATTAGTTTGTATTAGTTTGAATATTTCTTATTCAAACTCTAATATTAGCTATTTAATTTCATTTATAGCTCTTACATTTTAATTGCAACTATGATTAAAAATTAAAAGAAGATGTTGGTTCAGTCAAACAGCAGCATTTTTGGTATATAGTTTATTTCACCCTATTAACAATTGAAAATTGCCGAGAAGCACTGACGGTTTATCCACATTGCTGGTTTCTTAGTTCTTAAGAAAATGATCCAATTATCTTGAATGTGGTTGTTAGGAACTATTTAGAAGCTGCTCTGCTCGTTAAAGTTAAATCACACATTTTAAGCATTTTTTTAACATGGAAGTGATGGAAATTAATTTAGGTTGGTTAAAAACCTTCAGAAACTGTCTCACAATAATTTCTTTACTATCACATTTTCTAGCAGTCATATTATTGTTCTTCATATATATTTGTCATTACTGTTTAATTACATAATTTGGGCTTTTTGTTACAAGATAAAAGAAAACATTTGCCTGCATCTTTAAATGGATTTAATATTCTGTTAGTTAAAGTGTTTAAGTTACTATATAATAAAAATCTATATTTGATAGCATTCCATAGAAATATATATAACAGTAAGGATTGTGAACTTTCCTTTAAGTAAAATAATGAATGGAAGTCATTCAGCTGACACTTATTTAAACCAATAAAATGGCAAAGCATTCTTTAAAGATTTTCTAACAATACTAAATTCAGATGTACTCAAATAAAGTAAAAAAAAACACATGGTTAAATACTTGGGTCAGTTTTATGTCAGCAGTGTTGGGATTCACAACCAAATTGGGGAAAGGGATTAAGGTGAATACAGATGTAAATTACCTTAAAGACAGTATTTGTACAAGATATTAGCTTTTAATGAGTTGATATATTATTTCTAAAACTACAATTATGGTTTGCCTGAAAATGTTTGAAGCTTTTTTTTCCAAATATCGATGAAAAATAGATTAATATAGCATGCCCTTTAAAAAAAATAAGGTTTTGCAAATACTTCAGTCACTTTTAACTTCAAATTGTTCACTTTCATAGAATGCAGAAGGCAGTATTTTAAACGATGTGCCTTTTTATAGGCACCTTATTATTTTAAGATCTTACCTCGTTTTCCCACAAACCTTAGATCTTTAAATGACTGTTGAGGGAAAGTGTTTTGAAAGTGCACCATCTGTCAACTTTAGAAAGAGCTCCGCCCTGAGGTCAGTTTAGGTACTGCAGAGCCTCTTTCTCAATAGTGAGAGGAAAACAAAGGCAGAAATTAATCCAGATGTGGAGGAGAGAGAGAGGAGTATAGCTGGAAGGGCAGGTAGAGTGACAGCAGTAGTGTGATGTCTCTATTGGTCCCAACAGACTGTAGTTTTACCAGGGCATGGATCACAATTACTGTTCCTCAGGGGAAGAACTGCAAAACGAGATCTGAAACCTCTCTCAATCTCTGACACACACACACACACACACACAGAGACGTACACACACACACATCTGCTTTGTTCCTCAGATCTACCATCTGAATTTCCCATCAGAACTTAACATCGTAAAGCCCCATCGTCATCCTCGCTGCCTCTTGTTGGTTTCCTTCTTTGTTCTTACGCCTTCCTCTCTGTTCCTTCATCCACGGGTCACACAATATTCTCTTACAGTATTTATTAAACAGAAAAGAATGGTGTTTACTTCATTTTTTTTAAGACATAGCCTCCCGAGCCAACTCGTTACTGGTTTTCGGCAGATTCTTGTGAGTCAGGGCTCCATCTAAGAACAAAGAGGCCCGAGTCTTCATCTTCAATAATGAAAACTAACTGGAGACGTGGTTTAGAAAAAACATATGGGAATGTAGAGAAAGAAAAGATCTTCACTTTCAGTGGTGCGCGTGGTCGTTAAGGGTGCAGCAATGTCTCAGAGGTGGCATCTCTTTAGTGATGACTAAAGCAGAAGTCGCAAAGGTTGGTGACATGAGGACACACACACGCATGAAATGAGCCACCCCAGAGCTAACATCTTGCCAGCTCATTACATTCACTTGGACGTGGCCTTTAACACCTAACGCCACTCAGAGGGCAGCATCTCCCCCCCCCCAGGCTGCCTTTTGACTGCACGCACTCCAAGAAAACAACAACAACAAAAAAAAGCAATCAGCTCATGAAGATATTGTGCAATTGAGAAAATTAAAGCTAAACAGTTAATATTTTTTCCTAGCAGCAGTGAAGCTGTGTTACTTAATTATACAGCAGAACCGCCATGACAGCCCCACTATCCTACATCAGAGGTCAGAGGTTACATTCTGCATTCTGCTGATTGCTCTTTAAGCCAATCATCAATCAGTTTCTATTGCCAGGCTGCATAACTGCACCAAGCAGCTCCGTCAGCAGTCGGACCAAAGAGTAGAGTACTTAGTGTAGGGAGGTAGGTGCCACCGTGCAAGCACATTCCTGGCCCTGAAGTGGCACGGGGGTCAGAGGTGACACGGATGCACATATGCAGCCCCACATCAGCTCTCCTTGGGGGGGCCTGTCCCACCAGCAGACCCTGAATTGCACACTTGTCGACCACTTACCATGTTTAAATGACATAAGTGAGTGCGCTGGTGGAAGATCGGTAACATGAATCCACACAGATGACAGGGTGATCATCAGCTCTGTGTTTAGCACTACGGACTGTTTGAATGGGTTAGCTGAGTATTTCTGATGTTATGTCAATATCTTAGCTGCAGGATCTAATCTTGATCTAATGGCTGCTTGGAGATTTCCAGCTTATCCAATCAACGTTCCAAAAATGATAGAGCTGGAAAATCCAAGTTAAAGTGCAAAGAGAATTCATCTGTAATCCAAATGAGCTGACCGTTACTAAAACTGAATGGGTCAAAGTGAAAGTGGTCTTATAAGCTACCAAACAGGTCTATATACTATTTACTATTTTACAGTATCTGAAGATTATTTGTACACTTAATAGTGATAGAAGGCGGTATACCTGTAGTTATCCTGTGTGAATCTATTAATGACGAGAAGATGTAGAGTAAAAAAGGAAGTAAATGAAATATCTAGATAATATGCTTTATGTGTTCTGTTGTCGAGATGTGTATCTCTCAGGAGAATCACTAGTGGTGCACAGAAAAGTCTGAGCCAAAAAGCTACCCCGTTAATGTGGATTTACTCTAAATAAAAACGCCATTGGAGTTATTTACAACTAATAGCATTTAAGCAAAAACTTATTTTAAAAAACGCCTGACCTCCTATCTCTTTGATCTTTTATTTGTCCTCATTCAGTGATTGAAACAAAAGATCTGTCATTATTTAGTGGATGGTGACATTTCAAGAATGACAAATAAAATAAGCAAAAAAAATAAAATAATGAGAATAAAAACTGGTTAAGAGAAAAGAAAACATGAGTTACTACAACATTTAATTTCCCTTTGGGATAAATAAAGTTTTTTTTTTTTATTGAATTTGAATTGAATAAATTAGTCCTGTTGGCAACTAATTATAATGCCTAGTTGCAAAGGATTTATGTTTGATTGTTGGTGCATACATCAATTGATCCAGTTCAATTCGGTTGACAACACATGTAATCTAAAGGCACTTTACAGATCAAATTTAATCACATCATAGTCAGAGTGATTAAAAGTTTTCTATCTATTTCAATTCAATTCAGTTTATTTATATAGCACCAAATCACAACACATGTCATCTCAAGGCACTTCACAAAGACAGTTC
>JAUZNJ010038957.1:0-10900 GCA_034780135.1 Jordanella pulchra | reverse complement strand
TATAATGTTCAATATCCCACCATGATCTTCAGGGTCCTGAGGATTTCCGAGTACATCACACTGGGAGGAGATCCCGTGTCAGCCCACGAACATGCTTATGGGAATGTAAACTAATGCATATCCCCTCTGGCAAGGAAATCCTCCAAAGGTAGAAAACCAGGACACATCATGACAAGATCTTGCACCTCAGCTGACCTGTTATTTTTTTTAGATAAGCAACAGCTCCACTAGTAGCTATGTGCTCTCCCAAGACAATAGAGCCTTACAACAAAGCCCCAAGACACTAGCTTATGGAATATTCTTATTTTAGGTACCTGTATCTGGAATCTGGGTTTTATGGGTTATGATATATGGTATTTATCTCATAACAAAATGAGACTTTTGTTTGTTGTTTTCGCTCTTTCATTAGTAACCAGAGCAATATGTCGATGTCCCCTTAAACTGCCCTTCAGTAAAATCCCCGTTAAAGATCTCATCTTCACCTACTTACTAGCATCTGTCAGATTATCTATAGATGTCAGCATGCAGCCAAGATTTTTGTTTTTGTAATACCAGTAAACATCAGCAGAATAATATTAAGTAAAACAGATAACTGCACAGAAAGCATCCCTCACTGTGGTGCATCAAGAGCATAAACCACATGGTTTAAATGAAACTAAATACACTACACACTATAAAACCACTCAGAACCTTCTACAATACTCATAACTTCCTAAAACCTTACAGAAATTATTCTGCAATTGCATCCTGTCACTCTGAAAATTAGAATGAAAATAAAAGAAAGGGTTATATTTTTACAACACAGGGATTGTACAAAAACAGGGATAGTTTTTAAAACTTATAACAGTTAAAAATCAAAAAAGTGTAGCCTCCCTAATGTGTTTAGCCTCCTTAATGAAAATAATCATATTTCTAAGATACAAAAGTAGGCCTTTTGGAGTTTTTAACTCAATTAACATATCTCTAAATATATAGATTTTTTTACCTGTAATATGTTTTACCTGTTCTTCTTTGTAAATAGCTAAAGTTCAGTCAGATTGGAAGAGGAAATTATGTAAACACCAAGTATGTCCACTATTTTTCACCTCAATTTAGTACATTTGCAGCCACTTGATTCCCCAACTATCATCCTGTATTTAGCTCATTCCATCTTCACATCAACTCTAACAAGCTTAACTGTCCTTACTGAAGAAAAAACATCCCGACATGATTATGCTTCTTCACTGTTCGAATAGTGTATTCACAGTGAGTGTGGAGTGTTAGTATTCCTCCAGAAATACTGCTTTGTTTGTAGGCCAAAGCATTCAATTTAAGTCTAATTAGACTAGTCCTCTACATGACTTCTGCCCAACATTTTGCTGCCTCACACAGGTTTTCTTCCAGGATTGCTGTGTGTTTCGCTCCAACAATCCCCATTCCTATCGTAAAAAACAGATTTTCACAGCATAATGCTTGTAGAGGGTGATCTGTAGTGTGGATTTCACCAACAAGCATACATTTTGCATATGCTAAATAAATGCTTTAAAAGCACTGTGTACACATACAATATACACACATAATTAAGTATTAAATTTTGTCTTGATTAAATAAAAGGGAAGTAATATCCAGAAAGTGCATATTCTTATTATTATTCACTAAATAATTGCTAGACATAATGCTTTCAAAATAATATTTTCAAAGTTTGCTACACAGAAATACTTTAAACAAGAAGACTTACTTTAGAAGACAACTGTTTGATTGAAGGTAATTAATTTGGATTTTAGTGAAAAACATAAGGATTTGATCATGTACCAGACAGTAAGAATTTCCCTCTAATAAGCCTGTTAGTTCTTCTTTAAGAATTTTTTTTTCAGTCATTACCCTTTATTGACTACACCTCTTTTTACTTATGATTTGTAAATAAACAGCTGTTCACTGACTCAGTTCTTCTTCTTCTTTGAAGAAAGAAGATGGATCATTTCAACCCCATGAACACCGTCCTAACTGTGAAGCATGGATGTAGAAACATTATTATTTGGGATGCTCTTCTGCAAAGGAGAATGGACAACAGTTTTGAGGGGAGGATGGATGGGTCATTTATAAAGCTTAAGCAAAAATTCAATCTGTAAGATTCTTATCAGCCTCACCTGAACCACCTGCTAAAGCACCATGTTTAAGCTCGAGCCAATCAACATTTGGACCGCACCTCGCTGCAGTCCAAATGTAACTACAACCACTTGCTGTAGTTATAAACCAAAAGCTGTAAACCCAATGCAAAAGAAAAAAAAAACACACAATAGGCATAAAAGATGACTGATTTTGAATAAAACAGGTAATGGTTTACGAAGAAAACCAATGTCTAAATACGTCAATCGTGCAAACTGATTCAAATAGGAGAAGATAGATAGAAAGATAATATGTCGCTTTTCTATTTCGCATGCAGGTATCTGACTTAACCCTGTAAGTGTTTAAAGGAAGTGTAGTGTTAAGTTTTATTTAAAGCATGATACCCTAGAAGTAAAACATGGTTTTATAGTCATCTAGTTCTCCTTCAAAGTGTGGAATTCAATGTATAATACTGTGCCCCCTTCAGTGATTCTCCCACCGTACCAGTGTCCTCATCATGTCAAATCACTGAGCAGTAAAAATCAGTTAAGACTTAAAAGAACTTTCTGAAAATGAATAATTTGCAAAATAACAGGAAAGCCAGTGCCATTATTGTAAAACGCCTCTCACTTTTTCTCATCTCCTCTTTTGCTAATGGAAATTCTCCTAGATGTATATGAGAGAAAGAATCTCCTCTATTAATTTCGCCTTTCCTCCTTTATTGGCCCACCCATAGTACCCAAATAAAATAACCCTGTCAGCCCTAATTCCAGTGAGGCATTGGTCTTCCAGCACAAAGGGCAGGATCTGCTATGTTAGAGAAGTGTATTCTATGAATAATCAGTCAGATTTGTGTCAGGGCTTTTAAGCAAAGCTTCTCTGAATGAACAATGGTCTTCTGAAATCGCATTAAATATAAACAGATATCTCAAGTACACATATTGATTATGGCCTAGAGTTACAAGGATCATCACTATTTCAAATACACATTCAGTATTCAAAACCAACAGGCTGTACCTACTTTATAAGCTATCAATATGTCAAAGTGGTTGACTTCAGTCACAGTGGCCCACTTGAATATTTTAATACCAAGGGATGTTAGATGGTTCAAGTAAAAGAGTGCCTTGTAAATATTCAAATCTATCATCTATGTGTTTCCTTCTGATTTTCTGTGACAGATGCACATAAAGTAGAAAGCAAAACATACAGATAAAGCTACATGATTCAAAAATAAAAAAGATTCTAACAGTAACAATCTGAAAAAACACAGAGGTTCTTTGTTTTCAGCCTTTAATGAGTCGATTTTGCCAAACAGACAGCTACAAATACGGCAATTTGAGATGCAAGCA
This sequence comes from Jordanella pulchra, assembly GCA_034780135.1. Lineage (NCBI taxonomy): Eukaryota > Metazoa > Chordata > Actinopteri > Cyprinodontiformes > Cyprinodontidae > Jordanella > Jordanella pulchra. Next base: position 7,466 of record JAUZNJ010038957.1, on the reverse strand, counting down.
TTTGTCTACCAGCTTTGCACACTTAGAGATCTAAAACTTATTCCAAAATTGACGTTAAATTGGACTGTGAGCTCTTTTTAAAGATCATTTTGTAAGATCTGGAATTTGATTTTATTTAGATCTGGAATTTGAATGAAAAATATTTGATTTAATTCTTCCTTTAGTAGCCAGAGGGTCGTGTTTCTGCTAGGAAGGAAACCTCTTCTCCAGTTGCAAATCTGTTGTAGCCTCAAACAGAATTCTATCAGTTTCTGTAAAAACATGTACTACTTTGTGTTTGCTTATCAAATAAAATATAATACACTGAAGTTTGTGAAGATAATGTAATAAAATGAGAAAGATTTCATGAGTAGATGTGTTTTGCAATTCCCTATATCTTTCCATTGCCCCAAGCTAAAATGTTACTTTTGATCATGTAACACTCATTGGTATCTCAACTTTAGTACATAACTGAGGCACAAAAGTATAGTATTTGTTTAAAGCTATCATGACTGCTTGATTTTTGCAGCTTAACTTTATTTTATATGTAGAGAAATAGATTGAAGTTTAAGAAGCACTGATAATTATGCACACAAACAGGAGCCCAGGACATACAGCACCGCAGTAGCAGCACATGAGTGGCCACCTTCATTGAAATACCAGAGCACTATTAAAGTCAAGGAGAGTCGATCATTTGAGCTAGTAATATCACCCCCACCCCCTACCCCAGTCTTCAGATTCGAATGAGGTCAATCCTTATTATCACTATGAAAGTTCTTTTTTGAAGCCCTTGGGCTGGTGTGTATCTCCTTTATGCTGTCATGGTGTCTAGTCTAGGATGCACAGGAAGGTAAGAAGTAGGAGAACTGGGTTAGACTGCAATAATGCTGGTAAAAAAAAAATATTTGTGGGTACAATTAATATCATCAGTTTATTGAGACTTTTAAGAACATGTGTTTTCAATGTGCAATATACCATTTTAAGCTTCTTTAATGTGACTTTTGATTACAAGAAAGACAATTTTTTCCAGTCTTTACTATGAACGTATGTGTGTGTGTAGGTATTTTTGTTTGGGTGTTCCAGTACCTTTCAAACTAAAACAAAGTTCTTTAAAGGTAAACCCGTAGAGAGTCATCTGACCTTGCAATTTTGAAGGGTCTTTGCAGCTTTTAGTTAATAGTTTTGCTTCAGTGGTCTGTGTTTAGTGTGCAGCTGTCTCCCAGTGGATCACAACAACATTCACACAAAGCTGTAGACTATAGCAAACAAGCACAAAAAGACTAACTTTCAAAGAAGAGATACAAGTGTTCTATATTAAATATAAATTCAGTTAAGGGGAGATTTTTATTTAAGAGAAACAAGCTTTGCAGTAAATGTCTTTAAGTTGTTTATATTCATAGTTTTATCTAATATTTCTCTTTCCCTTCTGTTTTACACAACGGTGGCAGGCTTGTTAAGTACTCCCGATGTTCCAGTTTTCTACTTTTGCTCTTTCAACTTAATTCTAACTCTTGCTGTAGTTTTAGCATTATAAGTCTCATTTGAAAGTGCTACAGTAGCCACTTTTTTGCTGGTCCTTGGTTTGTGCACGTCAGACCTCATTGTGTGCAATGCAGGGACTCCCATGAGGAGGCAGCTATGTTTGCACAGGCTGCCCTTGGAGTTTTTCTCCCCAGAGCCCTACACAAAATTTTGTTTTCTGGATGTTTCAACTTTTGTGTGCAGTATAATATAACTTCACAGCTAAAACTTGTAAAATTGGAGGACTGCATTATACAGTAAGCTCTTTGTGTGCTCTGCAGGTTTTTTAAAGTAAGAAGTACCCTTCAAGAGAGCTTTGAAACTTCTCAATAATTGTAACCCCTGAATATTGAAAAAAACAATGAACATGGACACCAATTGATTGTGGACATGTTCTTTCCACTTCACAGTTGGATCTTATGAGGAGTGTGTCTCACACAACTCATAAAAGGCAGAAAACATCCTTACACCTCTCTGCTCATAAACTAGACAGTCACATTTATTGCTCAATGATAAATCAAATGCCACATTGCTTTAATAAAATTGTTTCTACAACCGTGAACAATTTTTTCAGTGTTTTTTTTTTTGCTAAAATTGTCTTGAAAAGGAATGTAATGGATATCACCTATCATGATTTAGAATTTTACAATGGCTAACTTCAGTGTATCATAAAGACAGACAGCAAATATTGCATTAATGAGACTTAAAATTAACATTGTTCTATAAAAAAAAAATTACAGCACAAACAGAACAGAACCCGTTAAAGCACAAGTCTACCAACCCTTTGCCTAAAGATGAAAATGGTGTGTTTAGGGTCATGTGAAGTGTTTGCTGTCTGAAACACAAAATGTTGCCAAAATCAACCAAAAAATAATAATTGGGTTTCAGTGGTCAAAAGCAAGACAAGGCAATTTTATTTATATAGCACAATTGAGTACAAAAACAATTCATGATTCTTGATTTACATGAATTAAACAATAAAATAGAAGATAAATAAAAGCAGAATAAAATCAAGTAAAGATAAAAACATGTTAAAAGAAGGTAGTAAAGCACAATTGTACAGTATATTTTATATGTCTAAATTGGGACTTCTTAGGTCTTTCTTTAAAGTATAATTTTTTAACTATTTCATAAAGGCGTAATTTATGAAATATAAAACTAACAGCCACATTGTTGCCAGATTCTCTATCCAAGGATTTGCATTTCTGCTTCTTCCCCAAGAGGTACCACGGGCCTGCTATGGTACCTCTGGGGAAAGAGGTACCAGAGCAGCATAGCAAAAGCTAGATGCTTCTCTGATTAATGCTGTGCTCGTCCTGTCTGTTTGTCTTGGTGGGCCGCCATGTCTTGGAGAGTTGCACTTATGCCGTATTCTGTCCATTGCATAATAAATGAGACAATGCTATTTATTAAAAAAATAAACATATGAACGGAATTATGTTTTTTTAAGGTTTTTTGAGTCAAAGCATATCAAGCTTGATAGAGTTTTAAAAGTAAATTCTTTAATATTCTGTATCATATTATTCCACTTCACACATACTTACTGTGACTTCATGTCAGTCTATCATGTGAAATCTTTATCAAATCAATATGTTAGTGATTTTGATATGACAAATGCAAAACGGTTCAAGTTATGGGGATATTTTTGCAAGGTATTGTTTAATTTAACTGAGGTTGTTTAAACCCAACATTGGTTCAAATATTGAGACACAGTAGGTGGAGTAGGAGACAATATATCAGAGGGAAATGTTGAAACATACAGTAGCCTAATCAGAATTTCCTTATGGAAATTTTGAAGTATAATCAAATTTCCATGAAAAAAATGTATGTCAAAAAGCACAGAAAAAATGTTGCACAGTTATCCTATGTTATCATTTCAATCAATTAGACTATAGTAAAGAACCACTTAAATTATTGATTGGAAAATGTTATTTCCTCCAATAAATATATAAATTCAAAGTGATCTCTAATGCAAACAATAATTTTTTATTTACAAAATATGTATAGAGTACCTGAAAACAATGCCTCTGTTACTCATGTATCACGGTACATAATAGTGTATAAAATGATGACAGAAGATTAGTTTGTATTTTCAGATTATAGATTTAGGTTTAATTAATAATATGCAATTTAAAATTACACAACAACAACATTTAACTCCGTAATCCTGGGTACGGACAGCATGAATCTCACAGATATGAGTATGTTTTAAATGATTCTGTATTTTATTGTCTTTCTTTTAAGATTTGTTTTGAATTTCGGATTTTGATTAAATAATATTTAAATTTCTTGGTTGGAATTAGAAGAGTATTTGAGATATGACAGCCTGTTGGACTGCATTTGATCTAGAAATGTGGACAGTGGGGAAATCTTAAAGCTGAATTGGGACACAGTGTCGCACTCTCTGCTGATGAAACATTAAAATGCAGTCTCTTTCTCTCTGTTTAAACAGTTAAACCTCACATGGCCCAAATCCATAATAAGTATCGCCTGCAACATACTCTCCGTTAGAGCTCATTTAGTTATCATAAAATCACTCAAACTTTTTCACTTTTTTTATACTTTTGCAAAATAATTGAGAAGGCAACCTACATCTCGAGCACCTTTGATGTAATGCATCCTCAGTGTGACTGACGTAAAGAATTTCTCACCCTAAAGCACCCTGAATCTCTCTGAGAGCTACCAAAACTTAGAAGAGTAATTTCTTTAATAATAACGCCAAAGGTAGCTTTTCAATTTGTGGTTGTTTTGTAAGACGTAAAGCAGTTCAGCATCATTATAACTGATAACTAGAATCAGCATAGAAATCAAAGAAAATACCTTTCAAATACAAAAGACAAAAAAATGAAAAAAACAAACAGCAGATTAATCATAGAACCTGGTGGGTAATAAATTAGAATCCTTCATTGAGGATAACTTCGCCACTCAGCATCTGAGGGAGGTTTCCCTTAAACGTCTAAGACCCAATGTAGTTCCTGGCTGTTAAAGTTAGAGTATATACCAAATAAATCCCTTTTTTTTCTAGACAAAAATGAAAAGACAGACAGAGACAGAGACAGACAGACAGACAGACAGACAGACAGACAGACAGACAGACAGACAGACAGACAGACAGACAGACAGTTGGCAAACTGATGGACATAGTATAGATAACGTATATTTTAAGAAAGGAACTCCTCTTGCTATTGCATTACCTAAAACCCTTTCGTTAGATAGACAAAAATTGTTTCAATATAGAATGTGAAACAATATGAAAATATTGTTACTGTGTCAATTCCAGGAAAAACAGAAAAAAACACTGTAGAAAAAAATAGTTAAACTGTTACCTCATTATGTAAAAATCTGAATTTTTGAATGCTTCAGATAAAGCTGAAAAAGTTGGTACAAAGCCTAATAATATTAATTAATACTTATTAGCTTCACTGCTTAAATCATTGACATATCACAATGAATTTGAATACTACCAACACATTTTCCCTATAAAACTGCACACCCCCATCGCTTGCATTGTGTTTTTGACTATGTAGCACTTGTTCATATTGAGCCTTCGTGCTGCAACAGTAGAGAGGAAAAACTTCCTTTTAACAGGCAGAAACTCCCAGCAGAAATAGGCTCAGTGTGAGTGGCCTTCTGCTGAGGTTGGCTGGAGGTTTTAGAAGACAGAATCAGACACAGAAAAGGAACATACAGGCAATAGTCCAGAAATACTTGCTATGTTAAAAAAGTTAACCATAAACTCGATTCATAGGTTGCTCTATGTGTAAGAAAGAAACAAATTAGACAGATGAGCTCTGAGCCAGTTTTAGTGTCAAAAATGATGAAAGTGAGAGCATCACCATCACTCTCCTTAGAAATAAAAATCTTAATTTAGAAACTGGGTTTTGTGTTTACTTATGTTATCTCTTTATTCATATTTACATTTGTAAAACATTCAAAGAACAATGGAAATTAGCAGGAGGGAAACACTTCTGCAGATACACATTGGTCCTATTTATTAAACCATTCAGCTACAAATAAGTTTTGCTCTATTTCTGCATGTAGTCTGTTTTGCAGTCTGACTTTCTTTTAAGTTATTATTAGCTAATTTCCTTAGCTTAGTTTTTAAGAGATTTCCTGCATTTAAATGTTCTCAAGTTCTTTTTTTAATCAAGCTAAATGTTTTGCTGATACCCCATTATATAATTAATAAAAATAAAAGAAGATGAAACAGTAAAGAAGCAATACCACCTAATGAAGCTAAGAAGATAGGAATAAGATTTTTATTTTTTAAATACCTGCATCACACAAACATTGTAAAGAGAGTTGTTGTTTGTGTTAGCCATATCAAAAGCCACCACTTGCACTCTTAAAAAGAAAATGTAGTTCCAACTCAAATGATTTGCTTCAACTGGTAAAAGTAATTGAATTAAGTTTCCCTGTTAATATTTAAGTTTTCAATTACAAACTTAATAAATTAAGTTGGTTCAATTTGATACAATTACTTATTACCAATTGAAGCAAACACTTTAAGTTGGAGAAGCATTTTTTTAGAATATGTGAAAATAACAATTTAGGCTCTAATATGTTTGTTAAATACATATTATATAACACAATGATAAGCTCTCTAGGCTTCCTTTGCTTCTGAACCACCCACACTTATGTAAATAAAATACTTTTAAGCCATTAACTTATTAACATGGCAAGATAAAACATTAGTAATATAAAAGATTTATTAGATAATAGATGACATGTGGTATTATTATGCATAAAGCATCACCATCAAAAATCTCTGAATGTGCCTTTGATGTTTTCTGCTCAACACCACTCCTGTGGAGCTACATTTATAAGAAGTGCTTTTGATATAAAATGATGGCTAGCATTAAATACAGCTTGGACTAAATGAGAGATCATTTGATTTGTTGTCTCAGTTGTCTCTTTGCATACAATGAAATATAAAAAGCAAGATTTTGCCTGAAGTATAAGTTCATAAAAAAATGGCGTCAAAATCACCGCCTCTAGGTAAACCTCAACATATTATTTACCCAGAGAGTGGGAGAGGTTAAAATGACAGAGGCAAAAATAACACATCTGTGAGATGTTGGTATCCTTGTAGCTGGCAACCCCGTAACCCTTTTCTCGGCGGGGTAACCTTCACTTGTACTATCACATTTCTTCCTGACAAACAATCAGGTGACACTGTGAACATTCCAAATAGCTCTAGCTGAACACAGTTAGAAACCTGGATGATCCTCCTTTTGCATTCCACCCATGAGTGGAGCCCTGCTGAACTGCCTCCTGCAACTTGATAAATCATTCGGAAATCATTCAGCACAGACACGAGTACGACTGCCATGCCTGCTCCCAAAGCACCATGCTGAAATTACTTGCAGTGAGTCAGATCTGCTGAAAAGCCTCCCAGTATGGATTTGCTCTTTGACCAGCTGAGAAGGAGCCTGTCTGATTATTTTCATAGTCAGAGCTCTTGTTTTCCTCATCTTTTCCAACAACTAATTAGAAATGGTGACTAATAACTTGTTCATGTGCTGGAAACAAAGACAGTTTTTGATTTATAATTATATAATATGCCATACATGTGTCTTAACAAAACCTTACTACCCTCACTGAATCTACAAAATGCTGCTGTTAGGCTTCTAACGTTGGGCTCATATTAAAATCAATGTATGGTTACAGAGGCCATGCAGATCAGCACAGTCTTTTCCAAATAAGGTTTGTCAAGACGCTGCAGTAGTCTCTACATCAAGCTCCTGGACATGCCAAACAGGAAAAATAGTGTACTAGACAGACAAAAATCATGGTGAATTTCAAAGGCATCGACCCACCAGTCTTTTTTAACTTAATTAGTAAAAATAAAAACGCAACAGAAACAGAGACCTACAGTGGGGAAAATATGTATTTAGTCAGTCACCAATTGTGCAAGTTCTCCCACTTAAAAAGATGAGAGAGGCCTGTAATTGACATCATAGGTA
>JAUZNJ010038956.1:0-10900 GCA_034780135.1 Jordanella pulchra | reverse complement strand
TAAGTATTTTAACGAAATACGACGAAAATTACATGCTTATTGAGTAAAACAAATTGTAGCTTGATTGTGTTAAATTTTAAATCTTGACCTTTCCTCTGAGCTTGTTTTTCCTTTGGCAACCTTATAATGTATTAACTTAGAGGATCAGACTGTTAGATAAATTCACCCTTGCCTACATAATTTTTGAGAAATAATCGTGTGTTTTAGCACTTTTGCTAAGAAATAAAGTATATTTTTACAAGTCATCTCTTCTCATTTTAAAAAAACGTATTTCCTGAAACAGTCAGTTCCCCGTTTGGCCTGTAAGACATCCTAGAGGGCTCGAATCACCCGCAGCCGAAAAGTGAAAACCAACCAAGTTGACGTTAGCAGCGGCTAGCTTAGCTTAGCTATGATATCCTAAAGCAGTAGGAACTTTATAGTCATATTTCAATTATTAAAGAATAATTTTCACATTCTTTGGGCACACCTAGATCAAACGGTAAGGGTGGTTTGCATAGACAAGTGAAATATGTTCTGCTTAACGTTATTGCTTTCGCATTAGCGTGTTGTTGCTGGTCAGCTAGCTTAGCTCCGATCCGTTTTAGCCTGGTGCTATTAGCTAAATCACCTCAACCAGTTTATGCTTTTACGTGCGCTAAGTGATTTTTTTACGTTTTTTTAAGCATGTCTTTTTGTGCGAAACTGTTTCATTTAAAGCTAAATAGTCTGCTTGGCTTTGTAGTTAATGCTATCATTAGCAGTAAAGATGTTGGGGTTTTTTTTCACGTAAAAAGTAGATTTTTGGTATTCAAGTGTAAAATGACGAGACCAATGGGAAGTTGGAATTGCTGTTATTTTGTCTTTTAACGTCAGTTTTGGATGTTTTATTTATTCCAGGTTTATGAGAATGCACAGACATGGGTGATATGAAGACCCCAGATTTTGATGATCTTCTGGCAGCTTTTGACATCCCAGATGCCACTGGACTGGATTCTAAGGAACCCATCCAGGGAAGCCAAGAGGAGATAGATTGTCAGCTAAAAAACTCAGTAATGTGTCTGGATGACAGTTTGCTCGGTAACCCTGCTGCCAGTGCAGCAGATATTCCTCTAGTTAGTGTTATTGTGAAAAACACAAGTCGGCAAGAGTCATTGGAAGATATCAGTGATCGGCTTCATTTAGCACCAGCTTTGCAGAATGGATTCAAGGGAGAAGAGGCCTCTGTAGAGCCGTCAAGCACAGACCTTTCCCGTTCATTTAAGGCTGGTTTGAATGGAGAGGGCTCGAGAGAGCTTTGTGGAGAAACTCTGCTTCACCAGAAACCTGAAGAAGCGGCCGGATTTTCTCCATCACTTTCCCATTTTAGCCCTGTTTCCAGTCCAGAGACCGACACATTGAGTAGCAAAGACAACAAGGTTTCAAAAGCAGAGAGGCTCTCTTTTCCAGAAGCTCGGGTTTTGTTGGAACCTTTGATTACAGGCGCAGAACAAAAATCAAATATTTTCTTGTTTGATGGATGTCCCAGGAACACTCAAGAATCCACAACAGAAAGCAAAAGTAATAATCTCTCCGATATCCATGTCAGCAGTGAAACATCGTTTCCCCCGGTGAGCAGTGACCTGAGCTTCATAGAGGCAGGTGTCAAATCTGAAAACACAGTCGGTGTCACTGCCTCTAATTCATCTGAGAAATCTGAAGTGCCCTTGTCTAATGAGGCTCCACTTGATCCAAATGCTAAAAAGGATCCGGATGAGGAAAATAATCCTAAAGAGTCATCAGCATTTCACAGTGATTGTGTCACAGATAGAAACATGGCACCTATATCCCCCAGAAGTCCACCTGAAGCAGTAAAACTGTTAATGAAACCCTCCGATAGCCCTGTAAGCATCTGTAGTGACAGTAGTGGTAAAACATCCCCTGCTGTAGCGTCTGTGTCATCCCCAGCTATACCCAGAGTCAGGATCAGGACGATTAAAACCACTAGTGGTCAGATCAAACGCACAGTCACCAACGTGCTACCGGACTCGGAAACAGACGACATTCATTCTGCTTATGAGTCTTCCCCGTCGCAGAGCATGATCAGCGAAGATTCGTACTCCAACATCTCCCCTCGTCAGCTTCAGGCTGTCGATTGTAGTCCTGGGACTAACCCAGCGAGCACATCTTCGCCAAAAACGCTCAGAGGGCCTGAGGAAAATCCAAGAAGTTTTAGGAAGGAATCTCATGGCGGTGGTCACGCTGTTAGACGGTCTGTTGGACACAAAGCACAGAAACAAAAAAGAGCATTGCATGCAACAGGTCAGACGTCAAACACAAGCTTCCTTCCTAAAGCGATGCATCTAGCTAGTCTGAACCTGGTCCCTCACAGCGTCGCTGCCTCAGTAGCTGCTCGGCCCTCCTCCCATCAGCAGAGTCCACACATCTTTTCTTCTGCCGTGTGCAGCTCTGTCCCTCTGGTGCATCAAGTAAAAACGGCCAACCCGTTGCCCCGTTCGTCTGTTCCCAACACAGCAGCAGGAACCTTGAACAGGCTTTTAACCAGTGCCAATCCAGTGCCTGTGTACGTGCCTAACCTGAACCCCCCAGCAGAGTGCAACATCAAGCTTCCACCTCATGGATATTGCTGCCTGGAGTGTGGCGATTCTTTCGCTGTGGAAAAAAGTCTGGCGTTTCATTACACCAGGAGAAGCGTGCAGATTGAAGTTGGCTGCACACACTGTGCAAAGAGCCTGATTTTCTTTAACAGGTGTGCGCTGTTGGCACATGCCAGGGAGCACAAAAACAACGGCAGTGTGATGCAGTGCACACAGCTTCACCTGAAGCCCATATCAGAGGAGCAGATGTTCGTACCTCTGAGCACAGAGCTGGCGAATCCAGGCCCAAACACCTCTCTGTCACTCCCCCCAATAAACGAACCCGTCATGCCCTTACATCCAGATAATGTCATTCGACACAGACTCCGTTGTCTGGAGTGCAACAAGCAGTTGGCTGACTATAAAGCGCTGGCAGGTCATTACCAAAGGATGTCAGAAGATGCGGAAGGGCTGGTGAGTAAATAAATGGGCTGTAAAAAGATGAAAGGGCATAATGTCTGTCAGTAAAAATCACGTGAAGAACCTAACAGAGATATATTTTATTCCACAGTTTGGAAATTCTAATAAATTAAAACCGTGATCAAGTTTAAGAAGCAGAGCAAGACCTTAATGACTCCTAAAGTAGATGTGGGTTTAAAACAAACTAAAGCTCCCATATTTAGTGGTTTAAAAAAACAAAGTCAAACATGGTGTAAGTGCTTCTATATAAGACAGAAAACTACTGTATTTAGTATCTGAACTGGAATTTTTTCTTTTCCTGCTAATTGTCGTTTTAAATCTATAGGATTTAGCTCAATAGGAACTAGAAAAGCACTCGGAGAGTGCAGACCGCTGCCGAGCAGCTTATTCCCCTGACTTATTGTGACCTCCACCTTCACACCGGATCCAGATCATCAAAATGTAAACATTTGTCAGTGGTTATAATACGCCCCTTCTGTGAAAATTTGACCAAAATCCATTTGACACTTTTAAAGTTATTTAAAAAAACAAACAAACTAACGCCTAGAAAAACATAACCTCCTTGGTGGAGTAATAATTATGGTGCCCCCTTAGTTTCAACACGACTGCAGTTTTCAGGAGAAATCTTTTTAAATCTTGGTAATGGGGAAAAGCATAATAGCCCTCTTTTAGCCAGCTGCCTTGCAGTGCACAGCCGCAGCTGGGTCGGGATCGTTCCTCTGCACTCCACAGAACTACGATCTGTCTTCTCTAGTATATGTTTTATAGAGAAAAGACTGCATGGACAGTATAATGAAAAGGTTTAGCAAATTTGAAATTATATTTGTATGTTTAAGACTTGTAACAGTTTTTTTTTATTACTACCATTTGTACCCAACCTCCCCTCCTTGTCTTTCATCACCACAGATTTGTAAAGTATGCTCAGTGTTGTTACCCAACAAGTGCAGCTTCAGAGCTCACCAGCGCCTCCACGCCCACAAGTCCCCCTACTGCTGTCCTGAGTGCGGTGCCCTGAGTCGTTCCGCTGACATTCAGAAGCACGTCAAGGAAAACTGTCTGCATTATGCTCGCAAAGCTTGGTACAAGTATGTCGAATTAAAAAGACAAACAATAAAGGTCTTAAGCTGCTATGCAAATACACAGTAAGGTGTTATAATGGTGTTTCCTATATTTCCCTCCAGATGTCTTCACTGCGATGTAGTTTTCAGAACCCTTCAAGGACAGAAGACTCACATCGAGGAGAAACACTTAGAAGTCTTTTATAAATGCTCCGTCTGTCCTGTCGCCTTCAAGACTTCTGATGGTTGTGAAGCGCATTTAAAAAATAAACACCGATCTAGTAAACAATCACCTCAGTAAGTAAACAAGAAACTACCTGATGGCTAAAAGCTGCTCTTGTCATTTGAAGGTTGTCATCACAATGATTTTTTTTTTTTTCTTCCACAGGTTGGTTTTTAAGTGTTCCTGTAAGGCACTTTTCAAGAAGAAGCAGCTTTTTTTTCAACACTTTCATGAAAATGCCAACAAGCGAGTCACATGTGTGTTCAAGTGTCCAGAATGCAACTCGGTCTTTCCACAAAAGCGGCTTTTAATGCACCACTTTAAGGTTTGCTCCGGATACATTCCCTAATGTTTTTAAGTGTGCAAGCATTTAGGTTTATATTTTTTAAGTTTAAAAAAAATGTTACACCGTTAAAAGTATAAATTTTATGAATGAGGGAAAGAAGTTCTCGGTATGAGCTGTTCCTTCTTGTTACCAGATCTATGGAAGAATGTATTTTGTAAAGAAAATAACTCATCTTCTTACCTCTAATACATCATAAAGTATAAGGTGATGTGTCTTTACCCTTTCTAAGTCCCCTCCTCTGTCCCTTATGTTTGTCATTGCGCAGGGTGTTCATATAGGAAACCTGACGGCAGAGATGGAAAAGAACACTAAAGAAAAAAAAGACACTGATTGGTGCCCAGAGTCTCATCCTATCCAGCAGGAGAAGAGTCATGTCCCCCGTAAACACATCGATAGCCAGAGAAAAAAGTCCGAACAGGACGCCAAATCTGGCGTCAAGCCTCGGGGCTGGACATGTGGCGAGTGTCTGCAGTGGTTTGCTGAGCGAGAGGCCTACGTGTCTCACATGAAAAAAAGCCATGGAAAAGTAGGTGTCTCTGAATCCCACCTTTTTTCCACTGAATCCCAATCTCTCTTATTTCTCAATTATTTCTACAATATAAACAGAACATGCTGATTGGTTTGATTTTATCTAATCATTGAATCTATTTCAAATATTATTCCCATTGGTAATGTTTTAGAGTGTCTGACTCAATGGGTTCTGATTAAATCAGAAAGCCGCTGGTGTTTACTAATTGCGAAGTAGTTTTTCTACTGTTAGCAGTGCTATCTGGGTAATGTTTCATCAGTAATTGTATATAGAGGCTCCGCCGTGTGTCTCTGATGTTTTGTGGTATTATTTAACCACATTTCAGAGATGCTGTTTTTATTCCTGCAATATTCTCCTGTCAGTAACAAGCAGTGTAAACAAGCCACCATTAACTGCTTCATACAAGCTCTGCTCTTAGAGCCTGCTAACGCTATTTTATAAACAGTGTAGCTGTTAAAAGAGTAAAGGATTTTTACACCATGGCTATTTGCTTTTTCTTCTTTTCTTTTTTTATTTGTAAAGTGTAGTAGCCTTCGTAAAGCCATCTGACTGAGTCCACAGTAAAATCTGACATAAAACTGCAGAAAAGTGGTATTTGCACCACTTTAACCAGCATCTCACAGTGAGATGCTGGTTAAAGTGGTGCAAATATCACTGTAAACTGTGGTAATCATGCGCTGGAAGAGTTTCCTAAGCTGGTTGTATGTTGATATCAGTGGGCAGGCCATGCATACAGCTTAGGCAGCTGCAGGAAAACATAAACACTGAAAAAAAACACTTGTTTTTATTTTTTGTTTTATAAAGTATATACCATCAGTTAATAATACCATGTGAAAAAAGACTGGGCTAATCGGTTACTGTCAGTAGATACCATGATTGATATACCTGATCAATCTCAATGGAAAATACGGCTGATTAAAATTTTCAGTAATTCTGCTGAATCGCTGTGGAATAAACACATAGGATTCAGCCTCTTGAACCAGGTTGGTAGTAGATCTGAGCTACTTTTAAAGGTTACGATTTAATAGAGTTAGGATTACAGTTTTTCTTTCCATCTGCAATAATTTCCCATAGGTAAATAAAATGATCAAAAATCAGTCATATCTTACAGCTCTATATGTCCAATAGTTAACTTCTCTTGCCTTAAAGCTGTTATGTAAACCTTTTTTTATTGAAATACATTGGTGTGTTATTACAGGCTTGTCTCGTTGAAATGTTGTTGTTTTTTTTGTTTGTTTACTTCAGTCAGTGAGGAAATATCCTTGTCGCCACTGTGAGCAGTCGTTCAACTCTGCCACCAGTCTGAGGAGACACATTCGCAGTGAACATGACGGCAAAAGAAGAATCTATTCCTGTTGGTAAGTTAGACAGGCTCTGTTAAAACTGTCTAATTGGTTGCTTTTTACAGAAAAGGATTACATCACTGCCATCCCTATTCTGTAGGTACTGCACAGAACCGAAGACGACCTTCACAACAAGTGTGATGCTGAAGAACCATATAAGTCTTATGCATGGTATTAAAAACCCTGATCTTAGCCAGATGCCCAAATCGTCCACCACAGAATTCAAAAACCTTTCGGGCAAGGTAGGTTTAGTGCAGCTGGCTTCATTTCCTGGTCACAGACAAATGTTTGAAAACATGTTTACAGAAAAGGTAGTTTTCAAATTAAGATGGGATTTACTTCATTAGTCACGATCTGATTGGAAAAAGGGATTAGTTTGTGAATCCAAAAGCATTTTGTATCAAACTTTGAGGCAGAAGCTGCCATTAATGGTTTTCTGTAACTGGTTGTGAGCTTTGCCCTCTCAGCTTTGCAGAGTTATTTCAGACACATTGGATGGTTTCCAAATACAACAAAAAAGGCCTGTTTAATGGGATGTTGCATCACTTTATTAGATTTAAGTCTGGACTTTGACTAGACCACTCTTGAAAACTCTTAATATATTTCCTTTTTTGGTTTTGCTGCATAACCCAACTATGAGCTGATGAACTTTCACCGCGTTCGCTACGTGGTAACAGTAAAATCTATGATTTGATCTTTTATTTTTTTGTTGCAAGCAACGAGGTTTCCAATCAACCCCAGACCACAGTTCATATTTTGTCAGGTCAAAGACAATATATGTCAGGTTATTTTCTTTTTGTTTTTTAATATCTGATATTTTTTTGTGATTAAAGAAAAGACGCAAAACCAAAATAATTATGCAAGGGGGCAAAAACTTAATAACATCCACTGAATTTGGTTTTGTGTAAAATAAAACGTTTTTTTGGCCAGTATCATAATGTAACAGGTTGTGATCACTGCTTTGATTTTCCAGGGGATAATCTCAGCATCGGCTGTCAGGAGCATGCAGGCTGACAACCAGGATCGCTGCGATCCCGCCGCTCCGTCAGCTAAACGTCTTAAAACTCACCTCCGCTGCTCAAAGTGCGGCTTTGTCACACAGGACAGTACAGAGTTCCAGCAGCATTTACCTCAGCATAAAACAGATGAAAACACTCCTCAGTGCCTTCACTGCGGCTTGTGTTTCACATCCGTGTTTTCTCTTAATAGACATCTTTTTATCGTGCACAAAGTCAAAGATCCCAAGGTAAGTGAAGAAGAGGAGGAGAAGAAAAGTGATAGAGAAGCAGATAAGGACGGTTGGTTGGATAGATTAGCAGCAGCTGATCAGATGAATGACTTGAAATCACGACTGGATGAAGAATCAGAAAGTTCACAGCACACCAAGACTACAAACAGTCATTTAAAATGAAACACTCGCTCCCAGACCGAAGCAGTTTCTTCCCAGCAGTAAGGATTACATCTGCCCCAGAAAAAGCTGCTTTATGTCAGTTTTTTTTTTTTTTGTTTTTTTTTTTTTGATGGAGTCAAGCCAGATTTGTACTCCAGCGTCAGCTTGACGCAGGACCTGTGCTTTGTAACTCCCTTATAGCTCAACGTGCACCTTTCCTGACAAATAACTCTACGCCGTAGCAACACGTATTAACTGCTATTGGTCCAGGTGGTGTGTGTTTACATGGATCATTGCTTTGCTCACAAGTAAGCCTAATGTGGATCAACAGCATAAAATGTAACAGGCTGAAACTGAGTCAGTTTGCTCTCCAGTTTGGCTGTGTTTATTTTAAGCTCCTAACTGCTCCACCGGTCTGTGCTAGTATTCATTTCAATCGTTTTGCACATTTTCTCCTAATATCTTTTCTTCTGTATATGTTTCATTTCTTTTCATTAGAGTGACTAATTATTTGGCTGTCTATAGCCTTATTTTGTGTGTATTTTTTACCTTCGCCATCTGTCCGCTTAAGTTCTTGTCCATTGGAACCTTACAAATCTCCCCACCTTTCTACATATCGATCTGATGCTGAGGTATAAATTTGGCTTGCAGGAATTAGATTATTTTAATGCATGCAGTTACAGATTTGTTGCCCTTTTTTTGTTGTTTTTTTGTGATTTTAAACAGTGCAGTATATTTAAGAAAAATCTTTTTTTTATATGAAGAACAGTATTGTCATTTTTCATTCAAGCAAATTCACTTTGCATGTTAGTAATATGTTAATCTTAACTTTCCCATGACGCTGCACTCATCTTTATTTCCTTTAAAGTGTTTTTAAAAGCTGATCTGAACAGGGTCCTCAGGAATATCTGTTTATAAGTCAAGTGATAATGGTTCGAATGAAGTGCTTAATTTTCACCAACACAGTCAAAAGTTATGTAGTTTTATAAAATTTTGTTTTAAAGCCACAAAAAAGTAAGAATTTGGTATTTATTCAAACATTTTTTTTTTTTTTTTTTTTTTTTTACAAAACTTTATGGTTTAACAGTATTTTTATTGCAGCGCTCACATATATTTGTACATAAAGAAGTAAGAATAATTCTTTAAGACTGTAAATGTGTAAAATAAAAGCCTATTAAAGTAAAGCTTGATAAATTACAACATTTACAAGCCGCTAGAAATCAGAATAGTCAATTTTACATAATCCAGTTCTAACCTATCAGCATTTCAAATATTGAAAAAAAAAATTTTTTTTTTTACATAATCCGCCCATTTTCCCCCTTGATTCATTAAATGCATTAAAATTTAATAACATCACTATTTAGCTCCACAAATGTATCAACCAATCGAATGCATTTTGATGCACTTTTTATTTTAGGTTAATTAAAAAAGTTATCTTAAGGGTGAAGGACACATGCATTCCTCATCTACATGTGTGTACATGAGGATAATTTTGTAATTCCTTTTATTTCTGATCCAAACTCACCTAATGGAGTATTTGTTTCTCATTTCTTTTCATTTTATGTTATTCTTCCTAAAAGCCAAAAAAAAAAGATTGCTTGGATTATTTTTGGCCTGATGGATGCATTTTATTTTTATATGTTAATCAAAAATGTTGTAATATTTGTTTATAATCATTTTTTTGTTGTTATTTTTTTCTTATTATAAGTTATAAGGTATTATAAGTGGGGGGGGTGGCATGTTGTGTGTAAGAAGGAGACATGGAGGTATTACAGTTTTGCGTAAGTATTGAAAATACCTCAAAATCACCAGAAGTGTAATTTTTTCAGCAAACAAATGTCCCAGTTGTTTGGAATCAGGGTACATTCATTTATGTTGTTTTGAATAATCCAGAGAAGATGTGAGAGCAAACTTCAGCGGAGCATCTAGGATACTGTTTCATAATCCCAACCTGGGGACACGATGGGACGCCGAATCATTTCAAGGGATAAAGAACTCATGGATCAGTTATTATGAAGGATGTTTTGATTTGTGCAGCAGTACTTCTTGTATTTTTGTTGTCCCCGTGACGGTTCCTACCTCTACAGGAAATGGCAATGATTGTTAAATGTTCACAGGCTGTGAGAGGTTGAAGTTAATCTCAGTGCAATGTTGGCAATTATTTGAGAAAACTTGCATTCTCCCATGTTATTAAATGTTATTAATTATTCTGGGAATATTTAGGTTTAATGGTCATATTGACTTAATAAACAAGTGGACTTTTTCTATTAAAGTACTCAGAATCTAGTTGGCGGTAAAGATTGCCTGTTCACAACTTACTTTTTTATAACTTTCAGTAAAACACATTTGTATTTTTGATACAGTCTACAAAGAGGAATTGTATTGTAAAGTGTATATACAGTAATGGATGAAACCTGGATCCACAACATACTTTAAGCCATCGCATCTGTTCATGCATGCAGTGACCTGTGTCCCTCGCTGTTACGTTTACATGAAGTACTTACAAATAAACAGGTGCATTTAATGAAACACCTGCTCTGTTTTGTTTTTTGTAATGTTAAACTTGTCTACTGGGGTGATGCTGGTATTTAAAAGTGACAGCTAATGCCTTTCCAGTGATGTCACAAGTCACTTAAATGAGGACTATGCAGCCAATAAGCAACAACCACCAGAGGATGACCTAATGCTATTAGAGAATTAAGCCCAGCCCACCCATGTATAAAACACTGCTCTCATATTAGGAGAGCTGCAAAGATTTTAAATTAAGTCGGAAAGTAAAGAGAGAAGCAGCATGAAAAAGGTCTGCAGAGGAGGATTTGTGTCTTCTTTCATCCTGATCTTTTACATTACTCTGGCAACTTCAGTGATGCTCGATTTAACTGAACTGAAAAATAAAATTTCCAAGCTTAAAGTGAATCCCAGAGGGAATCTTTGGGCAACAGGTAAGAAATATTGCAGCAATTGAAACACTATATA
>JAUZNJ010038955.1:0-10900 GCA_034780135.1 Jordanella pulchra | reverse complement strand
AGACGGAAAGCAGAAAACAACATCTGAACCCTCAGGGCTAAGCCCCTGATATGCTAGAATCCTAGATCCGCCCCTGCCTTCTCTGTTGTGTTAGAAGTTACCGCCAATGTTAAAATGATCAACACAGGCCTAGAGCACGTTTATTGTGAAAATAGGTGTGAAATTCTATGATAACGTGTTAATAATTTCACACATAAGTCGCTCCAGAGTATAAGTCGTACCCCCGGCCAAACTATGAAAAAAAACTGCGACTTATAGTACAGAAAATACGGTAGTTAAAAATGACTCATGCAAAATCGTGCCCCAAAACAGAAGTGCTCCAGACCACAAGAGGGAGTTGAACAAAGAATCTGACCAGAGTGTTACTTAACACAATGCTTTTATTTTGTAAAGCCATGTGTTAAAAAAAAACACCAGAAGTAAAACCTCACATCTCTTATTCCAACTTTCTTTTTTGGGGGGGTTTAAATCCTGTGTTGGCTTCCTGTTTGCACAACGGTTGTAACGATTTGCATCTTCTGTGTTTGGTGCATTTCGTTTTTGCTTGCAGTGTTTTTCTGTTGCATTTGTTTTTGTTTTTTACTTGCATGTTTTGGATGATGCATCATACGTGTTTTTGCAGGCTGTGGCGATTGTTTGCCAAACCAAACATCCAATAAAAGTTCTCTCAAGCCCCTATTAAGGCACTGGGGTCAAGTTTCTGGATGCAGGCAAAAGAAGGTTCAACGTCCAAACTTGTTGATTTATTTTCCTATTCCAGCAAACAATTACAGAGTTCAAACTTTTCTTTTGTTCTCATACCGCTCTTGTAAAAACCATAGGTCCCAGACCCAAATGCCTGCTGGTCCTTTACCAGGCCCCTACATTTATAGAAAGTAGGATGACCCACATTTCTTCCTGTCTTACTCAAAAATAAATAAAAACAATTATTAACCTGCAAATATACTCCTTAAATAATACAGAAATTTGAAATTTAAGAATAACAAAATTTAAATGGATAAAAAAAAATAAAGAATAAATAGCTGCTACACTGGTCATTCTTTGTTCACTGCGTCTTCGCACCTGTCAACAGCTTTAGTGTCAGTTTTAACATCTGGTTTCATCAGAGCTGCTCCTAAATGTGCCCAGTCCTTCCAATCATGGTTTAACAACTAAGGAGATGTGTTCATGGTCACTAACCTCAGAGTTAGAGTACATTTTGTCCACCCACTCCTTAGGGGCTCGCAGTTCTGGGTCCCAGCTCACCACTACTCCAACCATGTGGCCCTTCCTCTCCATCACCACCTCCCCAACCCGCAGAAACACAAATGGGGGCCGAGGGCTGCGCGCTGCTTTGGAGGCTGCAGAAATAAGGTGTGCATGCTTTTAAAGATCAATTACAATGAGCACTGGGAACACAGGTGTGTGAATGACTGCATCATTAGATCAGGAGATATTGTCAAGATATGGAGTAACTGTAAACATGATAGAAATTAAAGGATGAATAGCAAGGTTGTCATTTGAGTCCGGAAAACACCTGAGAAGCAGGTACTTGTGGAAATTCACGAACCTCCAAAGAATCCCTGATCGTTATCAAACATCATAGTCTCTACTGGTGGAGACACGTGTTCCATCTCTTGTCCCAACCCTATCAGAGACCTGCAGGGAGTCAGAATCTTTGTTTACATGAAGCTGATATATTTTATTTTCCTGTGTAAGTTTATCAAGTTTTAAGACTTAAGTTCACTCACTTGACTTTGGAAAACTGCTGGTTTATCCAGTCTGCCCATGCTGTAGCGTTAAGGTACGACATTCTCCACTGTTTCCATATGCGAAGCAACCTGAGAGGTATTACATCATTTCTCATTATTCCAGCCATATCCTTACATAAAGTGTTCTTAAAGCAGGGCTCTTACCGCGTGGATGCGTGGTAGCGCTGCGCGGCCGTGGAGCCGCACCACCGGGAGATGAAGTACTGCGCGGGCACGGCGGAGAGCAGCAGCGCGATCTGCAGCGCGGCGGCGGCGCTGATCTGGGGCATAGGTGCAGCAGGTGGGAGCCACCTGGAGGCGGACGGGCGCGTGCGTGCGCAATTTTAAAAGCGAAAGTATTTATTCAGTTCAGAGAATAAAAATGTAGGCTAAGAGCTGATAACAGACTCGTTATTTACTTGATTAGAATTTAATATTTTATTTTGGCCGAGTTGCCAGTAGAAAAAAATAATTCCTCTCACCTCTTTCTCTGAAATCCAAACTTTCCCCCAAGCTATCTGCTCAACATTGTGTCGCGGAAGGCTGGTTGCGGCTGGAAAAACCTAAGCAGAGAAAAAAAAAAGGTTTCACTTCTGTTTTATTTACATAAACGTCAACACACGCCACCTGTGTATTTACAGTATTTGAAAAAACTTCCCAAAACAGGTGCTCTGCCCAATCACAGCAGCCCACGGAGGAGTGGATGGACCTCTAACGACTCGCCACGTCAAAAAGAGCATAACTCTGAGAACTGACGCGCGTTGGTGACGCAAGGGGGCAGTGTTGTGCAAAACCGCTGCATATGCACATTTCCTTAAACTTGTATAGTATCAGACATTATCAGTTATTTAATTTAAAAACTGAAATCTAGCGATATATTCCAAGCATGTATTTATATGATTTTGATAAGCATGGCTATGATAAATCAAGATCCGGTTTCTAATTAATCTGAGCATCACATCAAACCAGTAAAATGAACAATTGGCATCACATGCCCTAAACAATCATGGGAAAAGCCTTCTGATTTCACACACTCTACGAGGACGGTTAAAGTAGCAGAGTGAATGTGTAGTCATGGAGAGTTGAGTGGAAAGACAAAGTGTGATATACAATAAACAACATACTACAGCATTAAAATGAATGTAAAAAAAGGACTTCCAGGAGTTTGGCAAGATTCATAAGCTATAGGCTAAAACTGGAACATACCAGAGGTGATGTCTAATGCACTATATTGGGGTTAGAGGGGGAAAAAAAGACTGTACATTACTCAGTACTGTAAACTCCTCTTTTTAGGTAAAATTATAAGTTGCAATTTATTTGAAAATTAAGGTCCATGAGTCTGGAGGGATATATTTCTGATGAAAAGCCTTATGAAGAAGCTGGTTTTATTTCCCCACTTTCAAGCGTGCTGGGAAAAGGTTTTGGGATGTCTATTCAGGGACAGGCAACCTGCTCAATGGAAAAAAACAAACTATACAAACAGAATCTCATTGTGCATCCTTCTGCTTTAAACACTTTGAACTTGTTTTTCCATGTCTTTTAAATTAATGATAGTTATTTTATATGAAAACCGATGTCACTGTTAAAATTATAACTGCTTTTTGCTGCACAGCAAGTTATAATGAGCCCTTTATCGGCACAACAATTACTTAAAACACTGCTAAAATGGTGAAGAGAGGGTTAGGTGGTGAATTATCCATTGTTATGCTGTAGAGGAAGCTCAGAATTAGGGTTATGGTTTGAGGGTCTTCAGACCTCAAAGCTTATTGTAAAAGATTAAAAATCAACGATATCAGTGGAAACATGGAGGACGTTGGACCAAGGGTTTTCTGAGAAAGTACAAATTATTTTGGCACAAGTTTAAAAAAAAAAAAAGATATATTTTATCCCACCAGTTATTTTTGAGGGATGGTCCATTTAAAAAACAAAAAAACAAAATAGGTGTAATGAAAAAAAATCTGGGCTTTAACTTTTCAAATATACTTACCAAAATAAGCTTCACAGTATTATAACGTACCAAATGCACCTATATAGACTTACCAAAAAAAAACAAAAAAACACAAATCAGATTTTATTGAGTCACAAATGACAAGAAGTAAGTATGGAAACACAACTGTTTATTTACTTAAAATATTGGTATGAACTAACAGGACAGTAGTACTCCCCTACACATACATTCTAGCTTTATGCTTTTTTGCATCACTTCCTTTATATATAAAAAGTATCCAAACTAACAAAGACAACTTCATCAATAGATTCACATAAAAGAGACCCCCCCCCCCACCCTCTTACTTTTTTAAACCTCCCTCTGCTCCATAAAACCTAAAACGTCTCAACGCTTCCTGGTGGCTCACATGCAACCACATCACACACACACACACCGACCAAACATTGATGCTTCAGGCAGGCGCCACAAGAAGCACAACTCTGCCACACATTTACAGAGGCTCACTGAGTACATGCACGTTCTCATGGAAACACATGAGTAATTTTAGCTGTAGACCTTAAACAATTAGATCATTTTTATGTGTGATTGGAAGAAAAAAAAAAAAACATCCATGTTCCATAGCTGTTTTTATTTAGGATATTTAGATGCAGGACTTTAATCTCACAAGGAATAATTCAAAAATACATAATCTGAGTTTATTTATTTCTTATTCGGAAAATTAGTAACAGCTTTCCTTCCTTGTTTCTGATAATCACAACCGAGTTATTCAGGCATGCAGCCAGAATATAAAAGCTTTAATTTACAGTCACGTTAATAACTACCAGGACTTTAACTGGAGTGATGCGCTTTGGTCATAGCCGTCTAAAACGGAGCATTTCAGCATCATTGCAGGTGAACCAAATGACCACTATGAGGTAACCTTTCCTCTGAGTACTGCTAGGTATGGTGGAGGATCTGTAGTCCTGTGGGCTTTGTGGTTGAGCAGACCCTGGGAACCTTGTTGGAGTGCATGGAAATACCAGAAAGTTTGACATTAAAATCAAGTGACATGTACCAGTAAACTAAATATTCTAAGCAATTACTCAGTGTGAGATTATTCAACTACAATATTTAATTTATAGGCATTTTTTTTTACCAATCTTTACCAATAAACAACTGATTTATATAAACCCACCTGCTGTACTAACATACATTTCAAATAAAAACAATTAAAAAAGTTCATGAGGACATAAAGTCAACTAAATTTCGCACTAAAAAATATTTCTATGGGTAAAAATTTCAATTGTAAATCATAAAGCATTTGTTTTCCATTTTGAGAAAAAAGGTCAGTTTTACATGTAAAATGAACTTTTGTATGAATATAATAACAATGTGATCATATCCTCAAATATATGTGTGGCAGAGCATAGAGCATCATGCTATCTCCATCGATACGTTGTCTGATTATGGCAGGGAGACAGACAGAGGACAGGTAACACACATTAGACATAAATGAACATCAACAGTGGAGACAATAGAAGTTGGATAGAAAACACATTCAAGAGCCATGTTGTAAAACTTCAGTGCCCACAGACAGAATTTGGCATTGGAAAACCAACTTTTTAAACAAACAATAACAAACAGGATATATATGCTTAGTAATATGTGAAAGTGAGATGAACCAGGTGTGTATAGATGCTAGCATCCAGCCGATCCCTCCACACACGATGAAACTTGCAGATTTGGGCTTTCGCTCATTCTGCTGGGGGATAGAAATATACCAGGAACAGATGAACCTTTAAAAACTCAGTACCCATTAAAGAGACTTCAACAACAAGAATGTTTTTTCTCTGTAAACCCAGAGTCCAGTTCTCTGAACGCAGCCATGAGCAGAACCAGAATGTCAGAGCATAAAATTAAAAAAAAAGGCCCCATAAGGAAAAAACGGAGGACTCCATATGCCAGAGTAGCAAAGGCACACTATCAGAAAGGTGAAGTTGTTTTCCGTCAGATACAGTTCGATCCGGTTTCATACCCCCCCAACCCTCCCTTCCAACTCATGAGAAAGTGCTAGAACATGCGAGACAAGTTTTGCATGTGAAACGTTCACCATCTCAACATTTTTCAAAAGCTTATTTTAGAAATACAAACGAGTTACTATCTAAAACTGCATTGTGGCAAGTGTACCTCAAAGCTAGCTCCCACTCTGCACCTCTGTGTGAACAGACGACGGGGTTGGTTACAGAACGACGCACCGACGTGAACTCAACAGGCATAAAATGACAGGTTAGCTCTTCTCAGCTGTACGTTTGTTTGAGAGGTTTTGCCACTGTTTGTCGGCTCGGAGTAAAGCCTGCACCCACTTATGATAGAAACACACACACACCTCTTTCTGTTGCACACAGGTTACTAGTCAAACGTTTACATCCAAGCATGACTGATGGGGTGTTTTCATGAAGCATTTGGTCCATTTCTTTGAGCTTGATAACACTCAAAATAAATGATAAAATAATATTGGTTTGGAAACATTATGTACATTTTCAAAAATTATACATTTAAAGTTAAATATTCTAAATTATTGCCACCAGATATTTAATTAAAGGTCAAAGAGAGAGGTCGTTTGGAGCTATTAGCTAGCGTTTAATATAAACATCTGAATGTTTGCATTTCCTGCTGCTTTGAAAGAGAGTTTATAAGTTTTTCCTGAAGCCTCTTTCATCTAGCTTTAGGTTGTGTTTGGGTCCTTTCTTCAGTTGGAGCAGAAACTATTCCTATTCCACTTTACCTGCTGATTAGAGGTGGTTCAAATGCTTCTTAAAAAGCCCCAAACTAAGATCCCGTTCATGCAGATGATTGTCTGCAAACGTATGACTAGAACTTGCAAAAGCCAAAGAAGGCAAGTTTGTTGACAAAGTAGAGGCCTTTCACATGCACGCACACACCCACACACCTTACAAGTAAAGGCACAAGGTATTGCTAATGCAGAGGATGCATTCAGACACGATATAAAGACGCATGAATGACTTCTTTCACTCATGCATTGTATTTAACCCCCTCACAGTAAAAACAGCTTCAGGAAGAAGTGGCTTCCTCTTTCTGATTACATGCAGAAAAGAACAACAAAAACAACACAAAAACAGTACACAGTTGGTGGTGTACAGTACCGACAGAGGTACACCTTTTGGTATTTTAGCACTGACGGACACACCCAGCTCAGCCTATGAGTAAGACTTCCAAATCAAAACGGTACAAACACATCATGTTCCAGAAAGAGCAATGAAGAGGTTGTAGAAAAAAAAAACGGACAGGATGAAGTTCTGAGGGAGAATCGGGGGTCTTAGGCCAGTTGTCTATGCAGGTCTGACCCGATTACTTTTTGGCCCAATCTGACTCCAAACTGTGTTTAAGGTCAGGCAGAGGAGAGGTCCGCCGGACAAAGGGAGGAACACCGCCTTCACAGAGACAGATTCTGTGCTCCTGTGGGATCCAACATGGATCAATAGAATAGGAGGTGTGGGAGGATCCAAACATGCAGCTCTGAAGTGCTTAGAGTAACTTAAGGGTCAACGGCGGGACGGGCTGTTAGCCTCCGTTCCATCCACCTGGAAATCTGTCAGCCCTCTGAGTACCCAAGCTGCTGCACATGTTCTTTACCAGCCTATGAGATTGGCTTTGGCCTTTTCTGTCAGTTTCCGGACGCGGCCCTTTGAGGACGTCCCAAAGGTGATTGATGAGTCCTCAAACAACAACTGCCTCTGCTCCTCCTCGGAGTCCTCCTCCATGTACCAGGCTGACCGTCGTCCTTGGTTGCGTGTGCGCATGGCCCCCATTGTCCCCTCGGCGTCCTCCTCCTTTGGAGATTCTTTCTGACTGAATCGCTGAGAGGCAGAGTGGGGATGAGGTGTGGCCTCCTCATTGGTTCTCCTGCTGCTCCTTCTCAGAGGAGAGGGCTCAGGGGACTCTGCAGGAGGAGTCGACTCCATAGTTTTTACTAACCGGGGTCGGCCTCTTCGTCTAGGTGTCGAAGCCACGCCGGACTCAGAAGGTGCTGAGGTTTCTGGGGCGGAAGATGTGCCGCCTTCGTCCCCGGTGGAGTGGTCCAGCTCGTCATCAGGAGTGGTGCTCCTACGACTCCCTCTCATCTCCTCCTGGTCCTTCTTGCTCTTTCTTTCCTTCTTCTTGCCAGGGGGGCGACCTCTGGGTCTCGAGGGGCTGGCCGGAGTCGGGACTTCTGGAGGACTCACTGGTGAGTCCATTCTGGCCCTCCGCCCCCTTCTTCCCACACCGAGGGTCATGTGACCGCTGTGACCGTTCAGATGGGCTGTGTTTTGAATTGAAGGGCTGGAAGGAGAACCTTAAACAGAAAAAGAACAAAAGGAGAACGTTTATCGTTTGTTCTGCGAGAACTGTGTTCTTGCTTTGGTTGCAACCACCAACCTGGTGTGTGTCGCACTGGCGTCCTGAGCTTCCGACGAGTGCTGCCACTGCTGCTCTCTGCAGGTGGAGGGGGTGTGACCTTCTCAGGAACTAGTGGAGTTGAAGCCCGCACAGAATTGTGGTTCCGGAGCGAGCGAGAAGATTCTAACAACAAACGGGAGACGCAACAAAAGGGCTGTCAGCCTCATGACCAAATCAATAAGAGCCTCAAGACTTTGACTAAACCAGAGGTCTTCATCAATGGGGTAATTTAATCTCACCTCCCATGTTCGATGTGTTGTTGGTGAGATTATTTGACGAAGGAGGTGAGGAGTGTGCAATATGGCGTGCAGAACTACGCGTCCGCCCCGGAGCTGGGGTGTCCACTTTACCATTGACTAGCTGAGGCGTCTGTTTAAGAGGGAGGTGCTGTCTGAGTGACGGCGGGCGTGAAGGAGCTGGTGATGGCTCCCTCTTAGCCGTCACCCTGGATGACACCCGTCTCTTCCTCTCTGGGCTACAAGCAGACAAAAAGTGAGAGTGAGGATCATCTCTGGTTTGATCTGTAACAAGTCAGGCTGATTTTCTACCTGGATGCGTTGCTGCTTGTGGGCGACTCGCTCCTCCTTCTCTTTGTCGTGTGCCGCGTTTGTCTGTCTGCAGTGTGCCGTGTCTGCCTGTCTGTGCCCCGCCTCGTCAGCTTATCCGTCAGGCCGTGGATTGCTTTGTAATCCGACAGGATGGCGCTGATATGCTCTTCAAACAGCGCCGAAAGCCTCAGACTCATGCTGTATATCTGCAAAACATGAGAAAACACAGAAAATCAATCATAGGAGAACAGGAAGTCGACTGTTAGGAAAAAAAAATAAAGAGACTTGATTCAATCTAGACATGTCTTGTGTGATTCTCACCCGTGACTTTTTACTGGGTGTATAAGCCTTGGAATTGCTGAAAATGAGTCGGACGTCCTTGGAGAGCTCAATTGGAGAGGAGTAATTTCCCCCCGTCAGCTTTTTTAAAACTGTCCCAAAATCCATTGGAGAGTCAACTATTTGCAGGTAGTCCTTTAGATGGAGGCCAAAGTAGAGAAGAAAGAACAAAGGTGATTAGAAAAGTCTGCTGCAGGGCTGAGCGCAGGTAGTGTTGGTGCCTCATACCGGGTATTCTTGTAGGTCCACCGGTTCTCTAAAGGGCTCCGAATCCTCGCACTGAAAGATGAGGTCCAGCAGCTCCTTACAGCGTCCTTTCCAGGCATGAGGATCGTAGGAACGAGGGCGTGTTCGGAGCTGGCGCTGCATGGGCTGACGGCCCTAAACAGGAAATCCAGAGTAAAGAGCAAACCCTGCATCCATCCCTTCTACATCTTTTATTTTGCCCTCATGAGGAGCCGATGGAGATCTATTAGCTGTCAGTCATGGTACCTTATGATTTTGGGTTGACGTTCCTGGAGTGTTAATATCTTCATCATCATCCTCATCATCCTGCACAGGAAAAACAAAATGATAAAGGTCTCATCATAACTTGCTGTGCAGCAAATAGCAGTTATATTTTTAACAGTGACATCAGTTTTCATGTAAACAATTATTATTAACTCAAAAAACATTTAAACACAATGACTTAATATTTCAAACAATGTGTCTAATTTGAATGTTAGCAATAAAAAGTCCTCATATCTAAATAATTGTGTCTTTAGGAAAGAAAAATGTATCACAATGTGAACGTTGATAGTAATAGATATAAATAAACTGGACTCTAATAAAAATGAATAAATCTTCCCTTGTTGCTCTTGCTTTAAGTTTGGGCTTGTTTTCCTGCTGCATGTTTAACATCTGGCTTAGTTTCAAGTCCTTTAAAGCCTCTAGCAGGTTTTTCACCAACTGCTGTCTCTACAAAGGGGAAACATCCCCCACAGCATGATGCATATTATTCTACATATGAAGATAAAAGAAATGAACAATGAGGTCCCCAGAGCATGTTTTTGTTGTTTGTGGAGTAAATTCTGTAAATATGCAAATTAAGTAATAGTATGTATTGGTATAATATGATACAGTAGTATAACAAAGTAGTTTAGGATAGTTTAATACTATAATGTAGTCATGTGGTTTAATACAGTGTAGTGGTAGAGTATATTAGCAGTGTTTCTCATTAATTGACAAGACACTGACGTCTTGTTTGAAACCACCACACTCTCATAAGACTCCAAGCTGTAAAAACATAACTTTAAATAGATATTATTTAAGTTTTTACTGAAAAATAGACTAATAAGCTTCATCCTTATTGGTCCTCTTATGCTGTGCATTTTGGGTTTTTTTTTTTTTGCCTCATTTAGAGACCATTTTCAATTCACACAACCAGTTTTCGGATTGGACTGATTTTTGGTTCGATTGTGTGTCTCGTCGTGCCTTGTTTATTCTACATAAAGTTGCAAGGAGAGATCATCAGCTCATGACCAGCTCCCGATCAGGAATCATGAGGATATTGGGGCAGGGCTGCACTTTCTTTTCCTTTTTAACTCACAAAGATCCTGCAGCATCTACCTGATATTAAATAAAACGTTGAACAGGGAACACTTTGCTGCCTGTTTGAGTATCTCCATTAATCGACCCAGCCCTGGAGATCATAGGTTTGATGGAGCTCTGTAGCTGTTTTCTGGAAAGCCCAGAAAGATAAAATGTTCACAACCTGTTTGGAGAGTTTGTAAATAGCAAGTCCAAAAAATGTGTTCTCCTTCATAGAATATTGAAAAAGGATTGAGTGAGTGAGTGAGTGAGTGAGTGAGTGAGTGAGTGAGTGAGTGAGTGAGTGAGTGAGTGAGTGAGTGAGTGAG